>WSUA01000561.1:0-12028 GCA_019633455.1 Tulasnella sp. 419
CATGGGTGATCTAGAGCGTGCAATTTCATATAGTCAAGAGTCCATTGAACTTCATCCCGCGGGACCTCCAGATCGGTACACACCTCTTAATAACTTAGCATCCTTCCTCTGGGAACGCTATCAACGGTCAGGCGATCACAAAGATCTGGAGGACGCAATCTCCCTTCACCAGAAGACACTGCAACTCTCATCTTCATCACACTCTGATGCTCCCTCTACGACTCTCACTAACATGGCAATCTGCCTTCAAGACCGCTTCAGACATAGTGGAAAGTTTGCGGATCTAGATGATGCAATTAAATATCATCACCAGGTCTTGGAGCGTCGACCAACCGGAGACGTCAACCGCGCTACCCCTCTCAACAACCTTGCGACGTGCCTTCAGGACAGATACAGGCTGCTGAGTGATTTGAAGGACTTGGAGATGGCCATCGAGTACCACGAAGAAGCGTTGATCTACAGGCCTGTTGGACAACCCGATCGTCCTACATCACTCAACAACCTTGCTACCTGTCTTCGGGAACGGTGTCGGCGGAAAGGCACTATCGAGGACCTGGATCGTGCAATTTCGCATCATGAAGAAGCCATAAAACTCCACCCTGTTGAGCACCCCGATCGCTCGTATACCCTCAATAATCTGGCCACATGCTTTGAGGAGCGTTACAATACGCAAACCAGTATCCAAGATCTGGAAAATGCGATCTCTTATAGTCAAGAGGCATTGCAACTTCAAACAACTGGACATCCCGAGCGTTCCACAATTCTCAATAACCTGGGAACATGTCTGTATCGGCGATTTCAGCATCAAGGTGTTGTGGATGACATAGAGAAGTCTGTTTGCTTTATTCGAGAAGCAATTGGACTTCAGCCACAAGACCACCCTCAAGCAGCTTTTTTGATGGCGAACCTAGCAACTGCACTTGTTATTAGCAGTGCTGTTCTTGGTAGTTACGATAAGGTACAAGAAGCAGCAGATCTGGTTGAGCGGGCCACCTACCACTCTACGGCAGCAACTTACCATCGTCTCCAAGCTTCGCGGTACTGGATAGCCATTTCACATGGCACTTCACGACTTCGCGCATATCAGGCATGTCTTGATTTAGCGGATCGTTATATCCTCACCTGGCCATCCGTGGTCGCTCGACACCATTTTCTCTCCTCGATCTCTGCTTCAGACACCAACGATGCAGCTGCGCAAGCTCTCACAGAGGGATTGCCCACCATGGCGATAGAATTCCTGGAGCGTGGTAGAACATTGCTTTGGCAGCAATTGGGTCGATACCGCTCACCGCTTGAAAAGTTGGGAGAAGTTGATCAGGGATTAGCCGAAGAATTCGAACAGCTAAGTAATCAATTAGAGACCTTAGCCGTTAATCAAGATTCTAGAAAGCTGTCTCGCCTCTCTCAGGAGGAGGAAAGCAGAAGATACAGGAGAGTCTGGGAAGAGTGGGAATTGACCGTTAGCAAAATTCGGAGGGTCCAAGGTTTCTCGAATTTTCTACAACCAGTCCCCTTCTCAATTCTTCGGCAAGCAGCTTCTTGGGGACCAGTTATTGTTATAAATATCAGTCAGCACCGCTCAGATGCAATTATTGTCCTCAGGGACCGCGACCCTGCTGTCGTTCCCCTACCCGGCGCACGACTGGCTGATATTCGAGAACTAGCTCACCAATTCTCTAAAGCTATCTCAATAACCGAGTCCCGCATCAAGAGGAAGAAAATCATTGAAATTCTTCGGCTTTTATGGTATGATGTGGCTGCTCCTGTGGTCCAAAAGCTTCAAGTTATAGGTGTTGCTCGAAGGTCTCGAATTTGGTGGTGTCCGACAGCAAAATTATCGATGCTTCCCCTTCATGCCGCAGGTCCATATAATAGTGGCAGTCTCGATCTTCCCGATTTATATATCTCATCCTATACACCTACATTATCTGCTCTTCTCAGGGCATCTGAAAACACCCAGTTGCAAGGCAAGCAACTCTCAAATCACCCAATGATTCCACCCCTGCTTCTTATTTGCCAGCAAAATGCTCCTGGTGAACGAGAGATTGATAACGTACGCGAGGAATCAAACAGGATCAAACGTTTGATACCGTTTGTTGACATCCTGTTTGATCATGAAGGAACTCGTGACGTTGTCTTGGAGGGTATACGAAAGCACTCTTGGATTCACTTTGCATCTCACGGGTCTCAAAACCTTCGGGAGCCATTCCAATCTCGCTTCCACCTGAATGGTCAAGATTTGACCCTGCTCGACATCATACAAGCACGACTTCCTCAAGCCGAATTTGCATTTCTTTCAGCTTGTCATAGTGCTGCAGGCGATGAGTCTACCCCTGACGAGACAATTCACTTAGCGGCTGGCCTTCAGTTCTCGGGCTTCAAAAGTGTGATTGGGACACTTTGGCAGATGCCTGATGTTGATGGACCTGTCATCGCAGAAGAGGTCTACAAGCACATGCTCCTTCGTGAAAGGAGAGATTTTCACGGGCCGCATATGGATTATCGGGATGCTGCAGAAGCTCTCAATTCTGCGGCAAATATCATGCGGAAAAACGGGATCCCTGTTGATAGGTGGATTAACTTCGTACATATAGGTGCTTAAGTTAGGTTATCACTTTGAAGGACATCACTGGGGGCCTTCTAGCTACACGATTGCACCCAGACTTGTGTACTTCTATCGAATAACACATTCGTATCCAAATTACTATTCTCTGACAGAAGGTGGACAGCGTCCCACACATATCCTTGCTCTTAGCTATGGGAACTCGTATATCCCCGAATCCTCCGCCATTTATGTGATCAACTATCCTTCTGATGTGGGTGAAATATTTCTGAACCTATCGGATGAGGAGCGCGATGGCGGCATTTGTTCGGTGTGATATCAGAAGTACCAAGAGCGCCATTTGATTACCTTTCTGCTTCTGTCGAGACGGATCGACATCGGGCTCTTCTGACACTCCTTGGCAAATCGCTTGCAAAGCCGATTCGCTTGTGAGGCTCAGGGGATCAGTATAGACGTCGGAAATCCTAGGTGAACCATCGCCATCTGTTTCTCCAGTTCGCCTCACGCATATTCTCCATTAAGTTGGTACACGCATCTCCTATCGGGGTTCAATAAGAGGAGGTATAAATTGCGGTGATTTGAGGGCTTGAATCTCTGTCACCTATCTCGACACTTAGAGTGGAACATCATGTTGCTCACCGCAGGTGCTTTGATATTTGCAGCCTTAACTTCTCAAGTTGCCGGCCATGGCTATGTTCCGCAAATCAAGATTGGCAACAATTATATCGCAGGATGGGATGTAAATGTACGTAGTACGATCTTCACAAAATGGGCTGAATATCATCTTTGCATTAAAACGAAGCTGACAACGTCTTGTTGCTTACAAAGAAAGATCCATACACCAATCCGGCACCTGTGCGAGTTGTGCGAAGAACAAAGAGTGACTCAGGTAATGTAGATGAGCCTGTACTTGTAAGCTCTTTCACTAATTTTCTTCTTTTTGATAAAGGGTTCATCAGCAATCCAACTTCAGGGGATATCACGTGCTCCATTGGTTAGTTTGGTTTTACACCCAGTATTAATCCATTTGACCTCAGTCTGGTGTCTTATAGGAAATAGCTATCTGAGCACCACTCCAATTACTGCTACCGTAGCAGCTGGTGCTACAGTGACATTCTTGTGGAACACTTGGCCACTGGGACACTATGGAGTTAGTCACCTTACTAAGTTGCGTTAATGATGATCTGATCTTGTTCCCCCCAAAGCCCGTCATCAACTACATGGCGAAGTGTCCAGGATCTTGCACTGGCTGGAAAGGGGACAGGTGCGTCTTGCTTTTCACATCTTCTACGTTGCTATATGCTTATTTTGTGATTTGCAGTGGCAAACCGTGAGCCCGTCTTATTCATGGATCCCTAGCCTTTCTTAACACTTGATTACTAGCTGGTTCAAGATCTCACAAGAAGCTTTCGTTAATGGACAGTGGGCGAGCGACAAACTTGCCAAGAACAACGGTGTGCACCAATCTAGCCAGTCCGAGCTCTTGTGCTCACAACATTCCTCCACCAGCTACATGGACCGTCACTATTCCCAAGAGCATTTCATCAGGAGAATACTTGTTGAGACAGTGAGTATCGCTCTTGAATCGTCATGATCACCATACTCATAAACGGTTGCCGTGTGACAGTGAAAATCTGGCTCTGCATGGTGCTAGCTCGCCCGGAGGTGCTCAGTTCTATCCTGTTTGCGTTCAGCTTACGGTGAGTATTTGATCATTATACGTACAGAGATGCTCATAAGTTGTTCTCTGGCGTCAATAGGTAACTGGAGGTGGTAGTGCTAACCCCTCCGGTTTGGGGTTCCCAGTGAGTGCATCTCTCACATTTCTGGCAGCTCATTGCTAACAGGGATCTACTCCAGGGAGCGTACTCAGCAACAGATCCCGGGTAAGGGGCTTATGCCGTAAACTAGAACATCATGGCTGAATTTCTTGAAATTTGTTTCTCCTAGTATTCTATTCAACCCCTACCAGGGCGATGCGGCAAACGCGGCATACGTTCCACCTGGTCAGTGTTTATGATTTTCTTGGCGTTGCCGTGACTGAGTTTGCCTTTGTAGGTGGGCCCGTTACCTCGCTATGAGTAGCCACGCATTATATACGGGAGTTGATCTACAGCGTAATCATGCTTAGGGCCGCTTGTACCTTTGTCTCGTATTGGAATTTAACAAGATGTTTTCAAACAAGCCCGCAAGTTACTTTGAAAGAGTCGTGACCAAAATGAATAACCAAGTGGATAAATAAATACATGCAATGAGCGATCAAAAGATGTCTGTACACCATCAACACTGGTGGCATTGTTGGAAGCTTAAGCACATTGAAAGATTAACCCATCCCAGCGTATAGCCCTTGTGTTTTTCCCACTTTGACGAAGACCTTACGAACGGCTTCACGAATTTCAGGAGAAAGATCTCGCAGCAGGAGTTCTGTAGCAAGTGGGTATATGGCGGGAAGATAACCGGAAAACGTTTGATCATCGAAGTTCGAAAAGCCGGTAAGTACCTCTGCGACAACTGGGGTCCACGCAGCAATATTCTTGGTTTGAGTTTCGGCTCGTAAAGTATTGAAATCTTGGATAACCCCAAGTCCCAACCTAACGAGGATATCATTAGATTGATTATCAGAGGCAAATAATCACCATGGCTTACGGAATCAGACGTTCTCCGATCTGGGAACGTAGAGCGAAATGGGAAGAGCGCTTGTCATAGTACATTCTAAGGAGGACGTTGACTAGGGTAGCTGCACTACTGGATTCTTGCTTCAATAAATTTGGCAGATGCTTCATAAATCCTGCGAGGACGTCAGAGCTGACTTGAATGGAGATTATATTAGAGAGTACCTACCAACTTTCCACAACCCTGTGCGTAGTTCCTTATCAGCATTGAAGCTTCGGGCGAATTGATAGCTATGATCTAGGACCCTCATTAACTGAAGCAGATGCTGAGGAGGGATTGTGTTATAGACGGCATCATTATGCAGAAGGTCGTTGGTTGTTTCAATCAGGAGGAGTTGAAGAACGCATTTGACAATGATCTGCTTGAATATCTTCCTTCGATTGTTGGCCAACTCTTGCGGTGTATTGAACTTGTTATTAGACG
The DNA here is from genome assembly GCA_019633455.1 of Tulasnella sp. 419. Taxonomy (NCBI): domain Eukaryota; kingdom Fungi; phylum Basidiomycota; class Agaricomycetes; order Cantharellales; family Tulasnellaceae; genus Tulasnella; species Tulasnella sp. 419. The sequence continues at coordinate 5,660 of WSUA01000561.1, forward strand.
GAGATAGTGGAGCTGGAACCAGACGGGTACCGGTGGATTCTGAGTTGAGGTAGCTATTTAGCAAAGGCAAGCACTGCAAGAAAATCTTCCCAACGTACCTTCTTGAGGTTCGGTTGTGGGGGTTTCATCAATGTCCATTCTGAGAGTTTCATCGAATAGTTGATGCGGGGTTGTGGTCTTGAAAAGCCGAATAAACGTTGTCACAACCCGTTCCCACCGAGCTGGACTAAGTTTTTGGGCATTGTTTTCCAAGAGTTGTTGGAAACACGATGTACCGATACGGGCCAATGTATCGTTTTCTGGTATTGCAATCAATGAGTAACTGTGCGCCACTCTGGATCAGTGGAACCCACCTTGACAAATGCAGACACACAGAAGATCCAGCAACCCATCGAGAAGCCTCTCTAATATCTCAAAGTAATGAGTATAGAGATCAATCAAGTTTCTCAACGCTTGGATCATAGTCGTCGAGAGCCACACGCTCATGTCCTCTTGGGTTGTGAATCTTGACATGTCTTGACTAGATCGCAATACGGCAAAGATTGGGAATAGAAGTTCTTGGCAAACCGTATCCCAAAAGTCGACGCGGAATGTAGAGCCATAGGTCTTGAGCGTGTTGAACAGGGAATCTAGAGCTCTGTACGTATATAGGTTAAAATAATGTCAGGCAAGGATCACAGCAAATACTCACAGTCGTCTGACTTCAAGATCTTCCCCGTTCATGATGATATCATAGAAGCTGAACAAGACTGGGAACCAGAACTTGATCATAGGGTCATCAACTGGTGGTGCGGGGGCGGCCACAGTACCATTGCCATTCTCCACAGACGTCGGCTGAGCAGTGGTCATGGACTTGAGGCCCGTATCAGGAGAGTTCAACATAGTTGGAATCACCCCTCGTAACATGCCGATAGCCAGAAGACTGATCTTTTGATACTTGCTGACTTTGCAGAAGTCCGTAATACAGACCGTCATGTCCGCGAAGGACCCGTTGCGCACAATCTCAACAAAGTGTTCCTTGTTGAGCCGAGTAACAATCTCAAATGCCGAGTTGGCAATTCGCTCTGAATAAGTGCACATTAGTAAATCAGAGAGCTATCTTCACGCCATCATTACAACTCACCAGTCTGGACTTTGGAGGCAGCAGAGAAGACACCAAACATCGTTCGCCATCCGGAACGCAGATTTTGGACTCGAAGCTGGACCATTTGTTGCAGGCATTGCAGAATCTACGGGTATTATAAGGTCATTAAACAGAATTTCATTAATAAGGCGATTACTCACCATATCGCGAACGTCGGGATTTGCGTTGTGAATCATGGTAAACTCGAACGGCTTCAAAAAGTCCTTTTGGAACTTGAAGTGCGCAAGTTCCTCCTTCTCTAAGAACCTCATGGCCAATTGTCTCAAGGCATCGAGAGCAAAGTACGCAATATGAGGATTGCTGTGACAGCAAACTTGATTGAAATGCTCTCCCAAAATCGCCCACAGGTTCGACCACTCTATACGGATACGGTTCATGTTGTAATACGAGATATCCACCAGCTTCTGCAAACTGAATAGGCGTGGGTGATCGGAAAGACCAGAGGACTGGATCTCTTCCCAAGAGACGTCACTTAGTGCTTGCACAAAGTCTACTATGGCGGTCTATGGGGAGTTTCGGTTTTAGAAATAGGCGGACTACGCGAAGTGGAGGACTTACGCCATTCAAGTAATGACTAAGAGAAAACACCATGTCGGCAGCAACTGTGATATGTGTGGAACGACTTTCGTTAGCCAAGTCTTCGGCAGGCATCTTTTTCAAACGACTAGGACCGCCTTTCGAGTGACCACTAGGAAAAGCCACGTCAACATGGTACTACGATGACAACATGGAAGACTCACCTCCGTCTTCCAGTTTCTGGAACTTCGAGTCCGTTGCTGATCAGTTGCATTCTCTCCAACTGGCTTACGCATGTCAGAACCTCTCGCCAGCTACCTTTCAAGTGATTTCCTTCTGTGACCGCGACATCTAGCAAGGCCTTGATGGCCTCCATATTCTTGGTCTTCATCTCCCCAAGGTTGTTGAGGAATGTAAACTTGGCTAATGTGGTCACGAACGCGTTTCTCTCCAGTTCAAGGTCGAAGACGCAGACGATGCGTATTGCAGATTTGAAACCGTCCAGGCACAGCTCCACAATCTCAATGTCATCCGTGTCTTGAAGTGGTCCAGAGATACCAGCCAAGAATGCCATCCAAGCAACTTCGAACATGGGCTTGACGTGGATTGAATGCGACGCGCTGAAGAATCGGTCGTTTGATCTCGCAACACCTTTCCTTTGAGCTCTCATCATGGTTTTGAAAAGCGCCTGATAAAATGACAAATAAAAAACACATCAGAGCGCTCCGTTTTGATCACTTCTTACCTCGGTCTTGTTGGCCATGCCAGTGCTCTGCATTACATAGGCCTCCTTTTGCAAATCTCTTCCCACGTTCGCCAAAGCTCCAGCCAACCCAGTATTCGGCACACTCAACGCGGAAATGGCGGCAGCTTCGATCTCGTCCTTCATTCTGATCTCGTTTGCATAGATATCATCATAAATGCTGTTGAGGAGCTCTTCTGGTAAGTCGCCATTGTCATTGATTCCTCGATTGTTCTTGATAAAGTCAGTCTTGGACATTCTTCGCTTAACTTGAGGGTTGTATGCGTCGGTATTCAGAAGAATTGTGGAATATGCCAGTACATAGACAGCATCTGTGTTCCCATGAAATGGTGAGATAGAATAAGCAGACATGACTTGCAAATCACTCACCGGCGTTGGCGAACGGAGTATTGGTGTTGCCATCCATATAACGCTGGGCGAACTTGAGCATGTACCTATCGATCTTTTGTGCCTCTCCTGGCAACCTGAAAGATTGCAGGAAAATCCTGAGAGCATCGATGAAAGGCATCTCTGTGAAATCCATAAGATCAACAAATGCATGCATGGTTGCGATGTTTTCCTCCTCCCTGAAGAAACCATGACTGAGTAAATGGATTCCTTTATGAAAACCAATTGGTATGACGTACCCTTCGCCAAGATATTCACCGATCATCGTCTTGTTCAGGCCATCTGTTTCCATCAAGAACTTCGCGATAGATTTGGCGTCTTTACGAGGGATAAATCCAGTATCAATGAGGAATTGAATGCCCTATTCGCAAGCATCGCATAAGCACATGAAATCGTATGATGCTTGGGAAGAACAAACCTTTTTCGGTTTGAAGTTGAATTTGCGGATTCCTTCCAAGAGCGTCGTCTTTCTCTGCTTAGCCGTTTCAAACTTCCCAGGATCATCGACTAGAAGATCCGAAGTTGACGAATGTGCAGAATTCAAACCGCTTCCGGTGCTATTGGCTGAGGAGGAGACACCACCATGATCGGAATCGTCCACACTTTTTCTTCCACTCTCGCCATCTCCAGTAGAACTAGTTTGAACGGTTGAATTTCTTGCACCACTGGCCACTCCACCTGCACCTGTACCAACGCCCCAAACAACCAAGCTTTTCAGAACAACCACCAAACACTCCAAACTTTGTCTCTTCAGCTTGACATCGGTGAACCCTGGCATGGCACTTCCAACGCTATCCTGGATATTCGTACCGACAACATTCGGAGATGGTGGGAAAACAGGACCGAGAGCTTGTTTGGAAGAATGTTGAGAATCGTGGGTCGTTCCCCCAGATGTTGAAGCGGGTTGAGAAGGATCAGGTTGCTTTGGTTGGGAAGCAAAATGAGTTGTGCCCATTTTCGAGATGATATTCATGAGCCTGGTTGAAACAACTATGTTAGCAAAAGCGAAGAATAAGATAATGGATTTGCTGACCTCTCGTAGATGTTCTCCATCGAATCCTTGTCGCAATCATAGTTGAGGTAAATCTCAACCAGAGCTTGGGGATCCTGACAAAGTCGATACAGCATGGACAAGAGCACCGATTTTTGCCGCAACGTCGAATTCCGCATCTCCAATATTGGGATGAAAATCTCATTGAGTAAGACTTCGATTTCTTTCTGTGGGCCAGTATGAAAGTCAGAAGACTCGCTTTACGCAAATGGTAACAAAGCGATGTGACTGACCTTTAGCTTTGTCCTCATGCCACATATCACCCTCCAGAAAATTTCCACTGCGATTTCGAAAACAGCTGACACGGTGCTGACCGCATTTCGACTGATGCTCAGGCACAGATATTGTTTAACTGCTTGAATGAAGAGCGTCCTTTCATCTGTTGATGCAGAGTAGATGATTGCATTTGGGTCAACGAAAATAGGTAAATGAGAGTCAAGAATTTGGAGAACAAGTTGAAGGGAGAGTAGTTTGGATCGCATTGCATGCGATTTGGGATCTCTTTCACTATCAAAAAACGCGTCAGAGAGCTGTGAGATTAAGAAAGTGGACAATTCTCACCTTTCCGCGTTCAGAGGTTTCATTGTCAACTTGCATAACGCTCTGAACACAAGGAACGCGTCTTTCACAAACAAATCATTGGTGGTGATTTGATGATGAGACTCGGATGCCACTGAGTTGGCTGTATGCGGTGGTGCGTTCTGAGAGTCGACCGCGGTAGTAACAGGACTTGCGGATGTATCACTAATGACGCGTATGATCAGCAAAAGTAAATATTTGATAATTGGTTACATACATGGTCAATCGGCTTTCGGTATCTGATGAGTTGCCTTCGGCGGGATTGCTGGATTCGGCGGTTGGAGTCCCTGGCTCGTGCCCTTCTTCGGATGTTCCGTTTGTGTCAGTCGAGGAACGCGGTTCGCTAGCAGCGGTCTGGGAGGATGACAGCTTTGAAGATGCCATACTAGAGCTTTCAATGCCATTTCTGGTGTCAGAGAGGTTGGGTAAAGAGGCACGTTTGAATGCGGAGGTAGAATCTGGGGTAGAGGGTATACTTGGGGTTTGTGAGGAATTTTTGCGGCGAGGTAAAATGACGTTTTCACGAGCCAGACGCGCCTGTATATCGGCACCAAGATCAGAGCCACTTGAGGCTGCTGGGGAATCGCTTGTGCCGTTGGAAGATGGAGGGGTAAGCTTGGCTCGTGTAAAGATGTGGTTAACCATTTGGGAGAGACCACCCTGGGCCACCATCTGGTTTACGGGATCTTGACTGAGAAGAAAGATGTTGTACACCGTCCTGACGGCTTTTAGTAACGAAGAATGGTGGACGAGAACGGTGTTTGAAAGTACAAGGGCGAGTAATGCCTTTACAACCTGAAGTGATACAGCATCTGGAGTAGATTCTGTATACGCAGATGTAATGGTATTGGTGACTATGTCCGCCAGTGACGTAGATACAACAGGAGCACCAGTAGTCGGCGATGCCGGTGGAGAACCTGACGCCAAAGCTTGGGCGGGTGCCACGGTCTCTTGGAAGAACGAATATGATATGAGTTTTGAAATACAATCGAGTGACGCGATCATTAACTTGTCGTTTTTGGTCTCGCATGCGAGCTTGAGAGGTTCGAATATCTCTCGAGGTCTATCGCCACCTTCGCCCGCGTTCAACATCTCGAGAGCAGCAGCAGCGCTCTGTTTGAGTTGTGGATTGCGCTTTGCATCCTTTGATGCAGCGATGGTCTCGAGAGCAGAAGAGATGAGTACGACAGATACAGCATTTCCGCCAGCTGCGGTGACGGATGTTGAAGGTTTTCCACTTTGATGGCTGTATCGCGGGCTGGGAATCGAATCACTGGGAAGAGACATGGGACGAGGATATTGGATGGGTTCAGAAGGAGCGGGAGATTCTGTTGAGCGTGGTGAATCTATGTTTCTTGTCTCATTGGGACGTTCCAAGACAAGGGAAGGCGGAGGAGCTGGTACGTCTTCTACCTCGTGCACCACTTCTTCAGCTGATGGATCCAGCGATTCCTTGGATTCCTCTGATTCTTGTGAGGAATCACCATTTTCCAATGGAATATCCTGCAAAGAGGCGCGTACAGCTGTCGGTGTCTGCAAGTCCATCTCATCGCCCTCCTCTCCGTCGTCATTCACCTGTTCATCCTCCGGTGGATGAATCTCCAATGTCGGTGGTGGCAGTCTTGCAGGCGACGCAGATCCCGACGCGTCCGATTCCGAAGCCATTAGAAAATGTAACGAGGCGTGTAAAGTGTAATGGGGACAAATCGAATCTGCAGTCAAATTCACAACCCAAACTTCCCTGGGAATTGAGGCACTGTATGACTAAGCATCATCCACGGCCACCGATGGCCGCAACGCTTCATTATACAGATACCGTTCATCGCAATAGACTCGGTACTAATTTGTTATTGGTTGTTCCGCATTCCTACTGCCCCAGCATCGCAAATGCCCACTTCGGCTTAGTCATATATTGCAACACGTGCCCCC
>WSUA01000563.1:0-14115 GCA_019633455.1 Tulasnella sp. 419
ACCCTGAAGAACCCTCGATATGTCCACCGAATTCCCCCAAATCGTGTGAGACGACATCGACACGACCCCAAGCGCGAAGCCAAGCGGATAACTGGAGTGGGTAAACAGGAGGCGTGGAAAGAGATTAGAAATAGTGCACGTCTAACTCAGTCGCAACGAGCACGTGCAGGTTGTGGTGTTGGGATTGGACGAAAGTAGAATTTCATTCGGTGACCACAGCATACGAACCCATACGATATTAAGGCAACTCAGGCATGTATCACTGTTACTTGTATTAACTTGTGATGAATGTGAAGACAATAACTGACAATCCTGTCAAACTTTACAGGTTCGCTTCGGGTTCTGTGAAGAGTTGGAGTATTAGCCAACCTCCATCCAAAGGCAAAACTCAACCTTTTCTCCGTTTGGGTTACACGTTGGAAGCTGCCTTTTCGTAATGTCTGGAAGGTATCCTCCAACTGATGACCCATACGATGACGACGGTGTCAGTTTGAGCGGCCGTCGAAGCGTGGATGAACGGGATGATCCACAACCTCGATTCATTCCGAGACAACAGCTTCATCATCGCGCTCAACACCATCAACAGCCATCTTCTTCCTCTCATCGTAGTAACAGGAATCAGATGGATAATAGGAGAGACCGCGAAAGGGACCGTGACAGGTCGCCACCGTTCCAACCGGCCGAACGGTGGCAGAGAAAGGAACGAGAGGCTGCTGCTGCTCGTCAACAGCACCAACAGCAGGAACAAGAAGCCTACTCTTCTCGTAGTAGACATGCGCAGCAAATTGATAGTCGCGAGAGCGGTTGGCGCCATCCGACATCTTCACGGTCGACAAAGGACGACGTGGACTATCGTCGCCACAATGACGTTAACTCATCTTATGACTACGATTACAGCTACGACCGCAGAGATCCTCATCCTTCATCATCGTCTACAACTTGGGATAGAGATCGTCCACCACAACGCCCTCATCATCATCCCCATCACCCATCACAACCATCTTCTCAGTCCCAACATCACCTTCAACAACGACCCGGCTACTACAACCAATCATCCCATTCTCAACCTTCATCTCAGTCATCCTCGCGCCCTCCATTCGAGCAATGGTTTCCAAGGGATTCAGATCCACCTCCCGTATCTGTGTCTCATCCTCCAGCTGATGATAGGGCTTGGACACGAGATGATGGCATTCATCCTCCAAGTCGTTCGAGTAAATGGGCGAATGAGAGGGATAGAGATTATCGCTCGCATCATGATAGAAGTGAACCGGCACCAGAACCAGCTACTAATAGCAATTCCGATAGCTGGGAACCACGCTATCAGCGTAGTCGTCCACCTCCACCGCCACCGCCTCAACAGCCAGAAGAACCGCGTTATAAACCGGGACCGAACTGGAAAGGCGATTCTGGACCCAATGACAATACAAGTACTGACCAGCGGCAGCAACAGCAGGATCGAGTCAGTAAAAGTCGAGAGTGGACCTCCAGAAAGAAGGGGTATCAGAGTAACGGTAATCACTACTACAACAAAAAAGATAGGAACACTGGTTCGCGTAGTTATTCGTTTAGTATACACGAAGATTCGCGTAATGGACATCAACCAAGGTAAGAGCACGTTGTTCCTCCCCTGTACCGCAGCAAATTCTGATGATCTACCTCGAGGCCGAACCCATCATATGATACTTCTCGCTCTAATTCACCCGTAAAAGAGCGCTCATCTTATAAACGCCGTCACTCCCAATCTCGTTCTCGTTCTCGTTCTAGATCTCCTGACCGATCCATCCTTTCTGCCCGTTCCCCATCCCGTTCCCCATCCCCTACACCCCATCGTCCACGACGTTCACGGTCTCGTTCGTCTTCGCCTAAGAGGAGGAGAACGGACTTGAGTCCGGGACATCAGCCTTACTCTCAAAACTCGTACCAGGGACATAGTCGTCCTTCGTTAGAGGAACGTATGTCCGCTGGGGATGAGAGTCACAAGGACTGGAAGTCGCGTGGAAGGAATGGATCGTTTTCTTCTGCGACACAACACCAACATCAGCAATCGCGTCACAGCAATCGTGAGAACGAGAGAGACCGAGAAGCAGATCGTGGTCGAAGTGCTTATCATCAACCTCAACGACATGATTCTAAGTCTCATCGTCCTCAACCCCGACATCATACACAACGAACAACATCTATCTCCCGAACACCATCTCGTTCTCGTAGTCGAAGTCCAACCCGAAGTAGAAGTCGAAGTAGGAGTAGGAGTCGAGGAAGACCGTCATTGGATCAGTCAAAGCGGAAACAGTTCAATAATCATTCCAATGCGCAGCATCAGAATTATAATCGGTCCAAACAGAAACGACCTTCGAATACAGTAGATCTTGATCGAAGTAGTCGGAGCAGGAGTCCAGTTTCGTCACCAGAGGTTAAACGAACGCATAGATTGCCTGGAGCAAGTCAACAGAGTTATGGTAGTGTACCTAGAGGACCTGCCCTGGATAACTCTTACCGTTCAACGTTTATGGGCTCTGGTGGTGGAAGTGGACTCAGAGGTGCTGGAGGCGAAAAACGAAAAGTTAGGATTAGTAGAAGTAGAACGAGGAGTTTATCGAGGACACCATCTAGGAGTCCTGCTTCTCATGCCGGAAGTACGACTGCACGTCGGAATCCGGGTGGTGATGGGAGTAGTGATACTGGAGGCTATGTTGCTGCGAGTGGAACACTCAAACACGTATGTGGAATCTCAATCTTGTATTTTTGGTCGTTGAATACTGAAGTTTTGATTAGCGCCTTCCTCCCTCTGGTCCTAGAGCGATTGACTTTACTGTCTCTGTGCAATCTACATTCAAGTCATCGAATCCCAACACTGCTCCCAATAGTCGACAAGCCACTGCTGATGCCTATTCACGGGTTCGGCAGCATCAGCATGCGAATGCTCAAGAATCGTCCGCAAACTCTGCTTCATCATCTACCACCACTAAACCGGTTGTTGAGAAGGGCGTATATCCACCTCCAGGGAGGACAGCGCCCAAGCCATCCGATTCTGCACCGTCTGCACCTACCGCTCCATTAACGTTCCGAGGCTCTGTGAGCATCTCGAAACCTAGCGCCAAGAGTAGTGGAGGTGGAAGATGGCAGGTTATATCCGGACCTACGGTGACAAACGACCAAAGTGGAACCAATCCGTCTGTGAAAAAGTTTTTTCCTGGTGATGATGATGAAAGTGGAAATGGTGGTGATGAGGTTCTTCAGGCACCTGCTAGAGCGTCTCTATCTGATGCTGAGGATCGTGGAGGTGGTCCTGGGTTTGGATTTTTACCTGCTAAAGGAAGAGGTGGACATCAGTCAGCTTCTACTACCCAAACGTCCTCGAAGAAGGTTCAGGAGTCGCCTGGATCTTTGCAATCGCCTACTATAGGTGGTCGATCAGCGGTAAAGGTGGTGACTGGATCATCCTCCCAACAGGAATTTGTTAAACCCGCTGATCTGGTTCCTCAGACACAAACATCTACTCCGTCTGCTACTTTGGACCAAACTAGTCGACAACCATCATTAGTTGGTAGTTCTTCTTCAATGCCTGCTCCATCTCCTATCGAACCATCACCTGTTTCTCGTAAACAACTTCCTCCTACTCCATCCGCACGAGCACCTGAAGAGCTTTATCAACTTGTGGCTCAAGTTGGTGAAGGCACTTTTGGAAAGGTGTATAAAGCTAGGAATGTGGTGACTGGAAGTTTGGTTGCGTTGAAGCGGATAAAGGTGGAAGCTGAAAAGGATGGATTCCCGGTGACTGCTATGCGAGAGATTAAGCTGTTGCAGAGTATGAGACATGAGAATGTGATCACTCTTTATGAGATGATGGTTGCCAAAGGTGAGGACATGTTATCTCATTCTTCTGATGGTTTATTGATTGTGGTTTTAGGGAACGTGTACATGGTGTTCGAGTACATGGAGCACGATCTTACAGGCATCCTCTCTCAAACGCATTTTTCATTCACAGAAGCTCATCTCAAATCCCTCTGTCGACAAATGTTGGCTGGTTTGGAATATCTGCATCACAAAGGGATTATTCATCGGGACATGAAAGGTGCTAACATTCTAGTGAACAGCAAGGGAGAATTGAGGCTGGGAGATTTTGGATTGGCGAGGTTGTATCAGAAGAGGAGGAAGAATGATTATACGAATCGGGTTATTACGCTTTGGTATAGACCACCCGAACTATTGTTGGGGAGTACGGTGTATGGACCGGAAGTGGATATGTGGAGTGCTGGGTGAGTTGGGATGATGCTGATTTCCATGATTATGCTCATTTCTGACTCACTTTGCTCAAACAGGACTATCATGTTGGAGTTGTATACGAAGAAGCCGATATTTCAGGGTAACGACGAGATACATCAGCTCGATGTGATTTACAAGATTATGGGCACTCCAACTCCCGAAGTCTGGCCTTCATTTTCCGATATGCCTTGGTATGAGCTAGTCAAGCCTACCGAGTTTCATAAAAATCACTTTAGGTCGGCATTCACAAAGTGAGTGTTCATGTGGAACGGTGCAACGTAATGAATGATCTGACGGCCCTGTTGTCAGGTACCTTTCTCCCGCAGCTCTTGATCTAGCTGAAGGATTGCTTGCATATGATCCTGCAAAGAGGATGACAGCAAGTCAAGCTCTCAAAGCTCCGTTTTTCGTGTCAGAGTTACCAAAGATGGAACAACCTGTGGGATTGTCAAGCTTGGAGGGAGAGTGGCATGAACTTGAAACAAAGAGGGAGAAGGAGAAATCACGAAAGAGAAGAAAGACTGAAATGATACAAGCTCAAGCTAGTGGTGGGGAAGGTCAAAGTGCGGGAGGGGTGGATACGGCATGATGATCATAGAACAGGGCTCTTCTGTCCTAATTTTCCCGATTCTATTCCTTTTGTTGTTTTTCGTTCGTTATTGTGCTATAGCAGTATGGCCCCTCGTTGACACTTTTTTTGGATGTCTATTATAATGACACTAATCTAATGACATTCAAAAAGTGTGCTTATACATGTGTTCGGGAGTATTGTGCCGGGAGACGAAGATCTTCGTCATTGAAACCCTTAACGGCGATCAATCGAGGGAAAAAAGAAGAAACGTGGAGTTGAGTGCTCACAAAATTTTGTGTTCAAAAACAACCTGCAACGATACTGCTCCCCCTTTGCGTTTTATCTTTGGCAGGTGGAGTCCTCCTGATTCGCGTGCCTTGATATAATTCGATTTTCGACTGTTTCTCTTTTCCGGGCTGCGCGGGTTGTCTCGTTTCTTTTCTTCCCTTTTTGCTTTTTCCACCTCTCTCTCCTCCTCCTCCCTCAACCACCACTCCTCCACTCTTTTTTCTTTTAATTTCTCTCTTGTCCATGTCTTCTGATCTTCAAGAAAAACTTGCGGCTGCTCGTCGTGAAGCTGATACGCTCAAGGAAAAGATTAGAGCCAACAGAGAGGGACTGAATGATTCCACTCGTGAGTGATTTTGTCTTGCTTGTGCAGCGTGTATCTCATGTCCTTTACAGTCCGCCAGCAAGCACAGGATGTTGAGCCTCTTCCTCGTATCATGATGCGTCCCCGTCGAAATCTAAGAGGACACCTCGCAAAAATCTACTCTTTGCACTTTGCAACAGACAGCAGACATCTCGTATCCGCTTCTCAAGACGGTAAACTCATCGTATGGGATGCTCCCACTTCAAACAAAGTCCACGCCATTCCATTACGTTCATCGTGGGTTATGACCTGCGCTTACTCTCCCTCTGGAAACCTCGTCGCTTGTGGTGGATTGGATAACATCTGTTCCGTTTACAACTTGAAGAGGGATGGCGCGGCCGGTGGAGTCGCTCCAGCTGGTGGAAAGGGTGCCAGGGAGTTGAGCGCACATTCGGGATACCTGAGTTGTTGCAGGTTTATCAATGATCGACAGATCATTACAAGTTCGGGAGATATGACTTGTATGCTTTGGGATATTGATGCTGGTGTGAGGATACAAGAGTTTAGCGATCATACAGGAGATGTTATGAGGTGCGTTTTTGCTGGCTTTTTGTTGGTAACCCAAGTTGACTTGTTTGCAGTTTGTCGTTGTCGCCGAATCAGAATGTGTTTGTGTCTGGTGCATGCGATGCTACAGCTAAAATATGGGATATCCGAACTGGAAAGGCTACCCAGACGTTCGTTGGACACGAATCCGACATCAATGCCGTCCAGTGAGTTAGAACCGCGCTTATTCCTAGACGCGTCAGAGTTCTAACCACCACTTTGACACAGATTCTTCCCTAACGGAGACGCATTTGCCACCGGTTCCGATGACGCGTCTTGCAGACTCTTCGACCTGCGTGCCGACCGAGAACTAAATTCTTACACACACGATAACATCCTTTGCGCTATCACATCCGTAGCATTCTCCGTCTCCGGTCGCATTCTTTTCGGAGGATACGATGATTGGACATGCAATGTCTGGGACACACTCAAAGGTGAACGGGTGGGAGTGTTGACGGGACATGAAAATAGGGTTAGTTGTTTGGGCGTCAGTTCGGATGGTATCGCACTTTGCACAGGTTCTTGGGATAGCACACTAAAGGTACGCCATATTATTGCACGCTTCCTTCTTTTTGATGGGTTCTTGTTCTGACGCGCTTATCTCAGGTGTGGGCATAAATTGCCATTTCTACGCCAGGGCCTGGCCCTCTTTTTTTCATTCCCATTCCACATCGTCCCACTTTTTTTTTCGACGCCGTTTTGATTCTAATTATCTATTGAATGTTGCGGTTGCCATTCTTGAGACGCCTTCCCGCCCTAACACTGCGTTGAGTTCGTTGTGTGCCGTCGGTTGTTTTTTGTGTCATATTCTCCTCCTGCCCCCAAGTTATTTTTCTGTTCTGGAATCGCGACTCTGATCCCAAGTATATACGGCCTCATTGCATCGTCTTTTTTCTTTACATTCGCTTTAGCTTGATTCTTGCTATATTCGTATGCTGTCTCCTACCTACCGTCCCCCTCAATTCTCCCATCATTCTACTCGTATTCATTACTTGATTTGCAAGATCAACTGAAGGCTATGTAGCTAATTGGTTATTTTCTTTCACGATTTTACGCTTCAATCTGAGAAGGTTTGTCGGTTCGGTGAAACGCCGATTGGACGGCAGAAATGCCGGCACCGGGCGGCGCACTCTCTTTTGTATTCGGATCAGGTTGAGGTCATCAATTAGAAAACAACAACCTCGAGGCTCTGTCCTTTTTTTTGGTTCAGGATCCAACAGTTTCCCTGTTCACAGACCTTTGACCTTTTTTTTCGCTCCACATCCCAACTACCAAGCGTTGGTGGCTTAAAAACAAGGGAGAGAGAAAGGCTCCACACCTTGATGGACACATCAGCAGATATTACTTCTCTTGCACCTCAACTTCCTCAATTGACATATTCACCACCTAAATCACCTTTGGAGAGTATACAGGATGACGAAGGTTCAAATGGAGGTGATCAGTCGGAATTGGGATTGGGATTAGGACTTGGATTCCAGTCTGGACGTTTGGATGGAGACTCTTCATCCGTGACGACGATGGATACGATTGACATCAAAGGTGGATCATCATCATCACCAAAGAGTAGTGATTTTATTGCAGTGACTAGGACTACTCATTCAGGCGGGATAGCATCAGCACCACCTTCAGCCTCGGGAAGAAAGTGGAGAAACAAGCATCGTACACCTTCGTTCTCATCTACATTGGTATCTACTCTTCACGGATTGGATTTGAACGGTCCATTGTCTATTTTCGGTGGAGGTGCAAGTCAAAGATCACCTTCACCTACTTCTCCATCACCTACATCACCCGCATTCCAAACCACAAAACAAACTTCACCCCTCTCACGATCTCAAACTCTTCCTCGACTTCCTAGACGTTCAAATACACTCAACAACGTCAATATTTCACGTTTGAGAGGGATGGATGATGAGATTGAAGAATTGGACGAGGAGAAGACCAGGTTGATGAATAGATGGATTTTTACTGTTGCGATTGTGAACTTTGATTTGGATTTGGGACCTGTGGTGGATAGATTTTATCCAAAAGTTGAGATGAGTGGAGCTGAGAGGGAGAATATGTGCGTTCATCGTTTCTCTCTCCCTACAATCTCATCATCACTGACATTGCCCCCAATGTAGAGCATTCTCGGCATTCCCAGACGGATCGCTATTCGACACAGGGGTTCAATGTCATTCATTTCGGATACGAGAAAATCCGATAAAGAGTCCGACGCCTTCCAATTCAAGTTCGAACACGGATTCTTCTTCTTCTTCCTCGTCCGCTCCACCCCGACCTACTTCTTCAGATGGGTTTTTGTATGGATATGCGCTGTTTATGCAGAAGCGGGATCCGTCGTCCAAGAGAGGATATTTGCAGGTGCGTTTTGAAATGTGTGTTGTGATGAGAAATCATGGATTGATGATGTGTTGGGTGTAGAGGTCTGTGGTGATTCTGAGTCATCATGCTTTCCCTTCGTTGTTTGCAGCAGCGGTGACTAAATTGGGAGCAATGTACTTTTCACATGGATTGACAATGTTGGAAACTGCATGTCATAATATCGCAAACTGGTAAGTAAATCAAAGTGGGCTTCCCATCCATTGGCCGCCTTTGACAATACTTGCAAGGCCAGATCCTGTTAAAGGTTCAGCGTTGGAGTTGGGATTCTTGGGCAACGTGATGCATGTTGAGATTCCTCGACATGAGAATGAGCATCAATCGATATCTACTTCGTCGTTTGGAGAAAAGTTTAATATGAAGCATCACGTATGTTCGTTTACTCGTCATTGTTGTTATGTTAGTAACGAGTTGGTGCTTTTGATAGATGCTGGCATCTCTTCCGACTCCCTTACCCTCACCCGTTTCGTTATTCGCCAACTTTTTACCCAAAGTGTGGTCACTTTGGGAATGTCTGGTGCTTTCTGAGCCGTTGCTCATCTTTGCGCCGAGTCCATCTCAGACGAGTGCTATCATTTGGTGGCTGAGAGATTTCCTCAGACCTGTAAGTCACTTATCGACTTTGTATCACACTTCATACTAAATCCTGTAATTCAGATTCCTTTGGCGGGTGATTTCAGACCATATTTCCATATTCACGATCAAGACTATGCCACTCTGGTCAACAAGAATCCTCCCAAGTCAGGGCTAATATTAGGCGTAACGAACCCCTTTTTCATGAACCTGTGTAAACATTGGCCGCATGTATTGAGCGTAGGACGGGAATGTGATGCACAGTAAGTCATCCTATCTAAAGTGGTGAGGGTAGAGTTGACATACATTATAACAGGAAAAAGCAAACGCTGCCGCAGGTGACACCGTTTATGGGACCTGATCCCGGTTTCCATACCAAACATAGGAGATATATATCCAAAGATAGGCAGTTGTTGAAGAGATTAGAAGAGGCATTGCAAAAAGGCGGTGCAGCAGGTTCGTTCGTTTGGCACTACTAAAGCGTGAATGAGTGAACTCAGTTTCCTTTTGAACGTAGAGATCGACGCTTGTAACGCCTTACGACAACATTTTACGGATAGAACGACAAAACTACTTGTACCATTAAATCGACACTTTGCATCATTGATACCCACGGATCCGTAAGTGTCTCCGATTCATCTCAGCAGCTCATTATCTAATGCCCATCAATGTAGTAATGCACCAATGAAACCCTTCACTCCGACATCTTTCCTATCCTCCCTCAAAACCCATGGCTCACTCTTACCCTTCAGATCAAGCGCCAAACAAAGAGAGTTTTACGAGAAGTGGTTAAGAACTCCAGCGTTTGGAGTATGGTTGACTGAGAGGGTTGAGGAAGTGAGACAGGCATTTGAAAGTCGACGAAAAAAGGAGGAAAGTCTTTCTGCGGGGAAGAAGTAGGAGCCCCCCCCCTTATTATGACGCAATTTATGACATTTGGCGGACGGATACGGATACACGCATACGGCATATTTTTGACATTGCATTCTTTCCTTTCTTTCATTTTTCCTTCATTGCTGCATGTAGCCACAGATCTTACTAATTGTACATTTCTGGCCAGGGATTGGAATGGCACACTGAGAGTATAGCGAAAAACATCTTTGGACGCTGCTTCACCCCCGAGAGCGGAATATACGTTTTTCCTCTTGATGTCCGTCGGCTGGAGAAATCCGATCACGTGTGACAGTCCCAATCGTTTGAACATCGGACTCTGAATCCGTCTTCTCAACTTCGTCTCTTCGATATGTCCATACTGTAACATCGTTCTACCAGACTTCGGAAGGTTTCAAGGTTGTTAATTTCAGTAACATCGATGTCCTCGATGACTATCTGCTCCCGAAACCTCCCGAATAGGAGTGATTGATTTCTGACAGCGTGAGTTATCCTGAAAATAGCTTTTCAACGCGCTCAACTGGCGTTCTCCTCGTGTTTCATCAGTTAATTTGGCAAATTGAGCAGTCATACAAGCTCTTAGTGTCTCCCTCTGACTGTACACCAAAATCTATCATCTAGCTGGAAGAGCCTTCGTTTGCAGACTCTGTACAGCTTTTTCTGCTCTTCTCATACCTGGTACCAGAATTCAGTTTCTCGATCACAAGAACTTCGACCGTCGCGATTTCTCCCGCCCGAGGGCTATAAGCTGTCAAAAGAGCTGAGAAACCATGTGGAAGCACATCTCTTTGAAGCAATTTAGCCCGCCGGCGTCGCTGGCCGCTTTCACCCTTTTGCCGCTTTTAGTTACCGCGAATTCAACGCGCAAGGAGATACCGACGTTCTCACATCTAGCCGACACACGATGGCATCAGTTGGACCAATATCTTACGGTACCAGATGGATCTCAAATGATTCTTGACTTCGATAGAAAGCCGATTGAACAGAGTGTTGGGAAAAAGGTGAGCCGACTTGAATTCTTTCTTTAGATTTGATCGTTTTTCTGCTTTATATATTGCCAAAGGCATTTGCTTCTGGGTTTTGTCCAGAGACTTTGGCCTCTGGTACACACCCCTTGAACTTCGGTTGACACCACGATGACCTTGTTCTCATTTTCCGTGGCTGCTCTCCTGGCTGCGGCTTCTGGACTTGTACAGGCTTACGACAATGTGAGTCGTCATCATTGTGTTCATGGATCTTTTCATTTTGACTGTGTATTGTTCTGTTGTAGACTTGTAATAGCAACGTCGTGACGTATTGGGGTCAAAACTCTTACGGTGCTGCCAACCCTTCTAATCCCGCAAACTATCAAAAGAGCATCGAGTTTTATTGCAATGATGATTCGATCGACGGTTAGCTCTTGTTTGTGACTGCTGTGAATTATCCTCATGATGTTATCTTAGTGTTCCCTGTCGCTTTCGTCGATCAGTTCTTCAGTACAGGTGGCCTCCCACATCTCAATCTCGCTAACACCTGCAATGAAAAGGATAACGGAGTATTTTCCGGTATGTATTTTACTAACCTCCAAAACAAGTATTGAAGGATCCGTTCGTTTTTGTAGGAACGTCCCTTGCTCAATGTCAGTTCCTTGCTGCTGGGATCAAGACTTGTCAATCAAAAGGAAAGATCGTCACCCTATCTCTTGGAGGAGCTACAGGTGGCGGATCTTTTGGAAGCGATGCTCAAGCCGTCGCGTGTGTCGTCCTCTCAACATGAATGGTCGCAAAAATCTAATTCGTATTCCCCTCTAGATTTGCTGATACCATCTGGAATCTTTTCCTCGGAGGAAGCTCCTCCACTCGTCCCTTCGGGGATGCCGTATTGGATGGGTAAGCTCTTTAGGACTCATTCATCTGATAGGTCATTTGAACACAAGAATGGCAGAGTGGACTTGGATATCGAAAGTGGATCAAACAACTACACACATTTTGTCAACCGCTTGCGAGAGAAATTCGCTGGCGCTAGCAAGAAATACTACATTACGGCTGCACCACAGTGTGTTTACCCGGTGAGTACATTTTCCGATGTGAAATAGCAAAATTGAGTTCTGATTGTCAAGTGATTAGGACGCAGCATTAAGCAGCACCCTCAACAACGCTCACGTTAGTAATATTACTATAAACTGCTAATAACAAGACTAATTCTGGACCTCTCTCAGTTCGACGCCATTTATGTACAGTTCTACAACAATCCATGTGGCCTGGGTAAGAATACTTACGAATTGTTCTATGACCATGCCTTCTGACTAGTGCATAGGCAACTTCAACAATCCTGCCCAATGGAACTACGGCATCTGGGATTATTGGGCGAGAAATATTTCTCCTAACAAGTCAGTGGTTCCGAATAGATAGTATCTAATGCGATTGTAACGAAACACCCACCACCTAGGAACGTCAAGGTGTACATTGGAGCCCCTGCCTCTTCCACTGCTGCAGGCAGTGGGTATGTTACTCTCGACACCCTCAAGTCTATTGCACAAACTACTCGTTCGAGCTTCCCTTCTTTCGGTGGAATTATGTTCTGGGATGCATCTCAAGCTTATAGTGAGTGGGACACTTTCGATCTGCTGATCCGAGCTGATGACCAATGTCTATTCACAGTGAATGGACGGTTAGTACCCTTCTTGCGAATTCATTCTACGGAAGTACAAACGTGCCTTTAGATTGGACGCAGCCACCAAGTCATTCTTGAAAGCAGGTGGCTCATGCGGTGGAGGATTCGTCTTCTCCGCTTGCAAATCACCAGCGTGGTCCGCAAGTGGCAATTATCCCGCCGGCTCTAAGGTGAAATCTGACGTCTCATCATCTGCTGCGAAATCTGACGATGATCCTATCATAGGTGTCTTATCAAGGTTATGAATGGGTAGCCAAATGGTATGCTTCGGGCCCGCCCGTCGGAAATGATGATAGCAATACCTGGCGTGCAGTCAGCGCCTGCTCCGGCTCTAGTGGTTCCACTCTTCCGGGTACCACCACCTCAACAAAACCCGTAACAACGACGACGAGCAGGCCTTCTACCACCACCACCACAAGACCTGCTACTTCAACTACTACATCTACTCCTAGCGGTGGCTCTTGTTCCGGAGTTGCAGCATGGAACTCCGCTACTGCCTATAGTGCTGGTAATCGAGTTACGTACAACGGGAGGCTTTGGGAGGCGGCTTGGTGGAGCTACAATGTAGGTTCAACTTTGCTGAACGTGGTGCTCAATGCTAACTTCCATCAATAGGAAACGCCACGTGGATCCAGTGGTGCTTGGGTAGACAAAGGTGCTTGCACCGCCAAAATCTCAGCGATAAGTGTGGAACAGAAGGCATCAATCCCCAAGGAGACGGCGAAATTACAAGCAGCTGCTGTGAATAAAGAGAAAAGAACTATTCGATTCGGTCGAGAAAATAATTAGGACGCTGGGATATTGTTACATTAGGAATTTTGAAATTACAATTCAAGTGGCACTGCCCCATGGCATTCAACTACGTAGTTATACAGAACTCGTAAGATCGCTTTCTGGAAATATGACTAGTGGGAGTGACTTATACATAGTTGGTGGTGACCCATTTCCGATAAGGCCACTCAAATACACCCTGCCCTATAATGATCTCCTCTACTTGCCTTACAACATTGGGATTCATGTTACGAATTTCGTTCCGCCCAAGTTCCAAGTGTTCCAGAGGAACTCCTTTCCACGTCATATTTCGGACTTCTCGCCCTTGCCGTGCTTCAATCATGTCCAATAACCGCTCTATCTGAAAGAGCGCATCGTGGAGTCGTAGCTTTCTAAGATTTGGACACGGCCATAAGAGTTGGTGCTGCGGAGAAAGCCGCGAAGGCGTCAGTGCACTAAAGATCCCATGCACCGCGTCTTCTTTGGCATCAGTGATATGTAAACGTTCTAGACGTTGAAGATATCTGAGGTGATTGGCAATGAGATCATCCGCGAACAGTGCGGTCCCGTTAAGAGTGAGAGAGGTGAACTGAGCCAGATCGGGAAGGAGAATCGTCCGCAATAGGGCTGGAAGCGGATCCTCTGCTTCCAACATATCGATCCTCATGGTGGTGTCTGGATGTGTACCGTTCCATTTTCCGCCATATGCCACCAGGCGACCTCCTCCTACTAGATAATCTATGTCAAGCCACTGCAGAGATTGTATATTCTGTGGTAGAACGCCTATGTTATTTGAGTCGAATGGTGGAAGTATGCTTTC
>WSUA01000564.1:0-14108 GCA_019633455.1 Tulasnella sp. 419
TGACGCTTTGAAGGTGCCGGAGAAACTGCGCAGTCTCGAACATGGAAAAATCTAAACGCCCAATTTAACGATCGTCTTATGACGTAGTATATGCTCCTTGCGGCTTTGAAGCGAATGCTGGGGTCTAGTGAAAAAACTCATTTTAGCTCTTTTTACCGTTGCCTGAAACAATTTGCCACCTTTGCCATTGTTTTTTTATGCGTCTTAATTGTCTGGATATACATGGGAAACCACAATTCAGAGTCACCGGATCTAAAAGAACGGGACGATGATTTGCACCACGTTGAGGCGTCAATATGATGGCAAACTGGATCCCAAGGAGGCGAAAATATTGTCGGATCGGCTCATTTCCGGTGGACAAACCTGCAGAAAAAAAAATGCAACAGCGACCATAAGTCGAAGCTAGGCCAAGTCCATAGGTCGGTGCTCCCAAAACCCAAGTATCATCTATTCAGAGATGCGGCCAACGGCAGACCCTGTGGTTATTAAGCCACGCGCGACTTATGAGCTGTCCATGTATCGTTGCCTTGACAATATAGAAACGGTCAGAGTGGCAAGATCTGTGTTCCAGATGGTCCATAATGGATGGCGATGCGATGGCCAGCTCACTTCCTGTGTCACTGCTGAGCAGTCCTAACATACGTAGACCATTTCACAGATCGCGAAGACTACTACTATCCGTCACCGTTAGACTAACCGCTATTGCCGGCACCTATGAGGGATGAGTCAAAGGTGAGGTGGCAAGTACAAAACAATGACCACGATTCATCGTTTCCACGGTTCAAGTACCCAAAACGACTTGATGCCCTTGGGTGCTCGATTCGCCACCCTGATGGAACGCATGCCGCAATGCCGGAGGGTACATAATATTGAGTCAGCCATTGGATATGGTCATGAGGCGGAAACTGATGAGCTTGATCACACGTTACGCATTGCAACTGCAGAGCTTCACATTTTCATAACTCTTTCATTGGGTATTTGGAAGAAATCTCATGCATTAACAAGAACAGAAATGAGGATGAGATACATAATGCCTTCATCAAGACAATGGCACTGTAGTGTACTACAAGGCTGGATGAAGGCTGTTTAAGCGTCATGGTTGTAGGAATAATCTCAGCCGATCACTAGTTCAGTCTTTCAGCTTGGATAAGTCAGTCTGATAATCCAATAACGCCTTGCGAGCTGCTTCATCTTTGGCTCTCTGCTTCGTATATGCCTTCTCAGTATAGGCGACGATATAAACCATCCTTCCTGACTGGTCATGCCACGGAAAAGGCACTATATCAGCATCAGTTGAAGTAGCTTTCACTTAGAATATGATGTACTTGCCCTTGAGGGTAACAGTCCAAACCTCTTTGTGTTTTTGTCCAGAGGCAACTGCCGTATATTCTGGTTTCGGAAGATGATGCTTTGTCAGAAGATTGACCAAATGCATGAAGAATTTGGCTAAAAGATGGGGTCAGTGTAGTCAATAGATCGACAGCAAGTTGCTCTTACTTGCAGGCGGTTGACGTTGCTGGTTAGCCTTGATCGTTGACTCCATGCACGGAGGAATAATCTAGGAGAAACTTCACAGATGGCTAAAAGACCTTGTTTCGTATATGTAAGATAAAGGTTGCTCTAGCGTGAGAGATGGCTACGGATCATGGGGAATATAGAACGCCACCTGGGTCTTCAACTTACTGTGGTTGTTCTGAAAGGAAATTCTGGATCGCATAGAGGGTGGAGTACCAAAATATAGACCTTCATATTAGAGGGCTAGAATGGGTTAAGTCTGCATTGTAGAGACAAGGAATGACGCAGATAACAAGGCTAAATTAAATGCGAGCGCCTCTTCGCTTTCCCAGCGCAGGGGCTTCTGAAGCTCTGGCGCCTCCAATAATACCAAGATTGTGAGTCAAGCGCGCTTTTGCAAGTGTACGCAATGCAAGCTCCGCATATTACAGCAACTGGAGTATACATCGTAGAACACCAGGATGCTTGAACATCGGCCTCGGAGGATCGTGTGTTGCGCACGTTTAGGCATCATTCACCTCAAGGATTGTTTCTGGTCCACTAATTCTTCGAAAGAATATTCGAAAAAGAAATGCGGAGTAGTAGAGGATGTGAATAGATCCCGCTGGAAGGAAAAGTCGGAGAACTCACAGATTCTAAATGGAAATCCCATCGGAGTCGAATATTCTATCTGTATTGTGGCTGAATATGCTTTCACGCGCGGTGGAACAAGCTTAGAGTTATCCCCCGGATCATGACTTTTCGAAGAAAGAAGGTCTTTGGTTCATTGCTGATTGAGAGATAATTGAAGTGAGTGGTGGGCGTCACGTGTCCTAATTGCTGACTAAGAGTCATATTTTACAGTTTTTATTTTCACCATAGCCATAGGGTTTGCAAATGCTTAGTTACAAAGAATTTATGCTACATAAGATTTTGTCTCTCCAACAGTCCGCGGCAGTGTCAGGCGCGGTTCTTATTTGAGACGTATTTCAATTGGTTAGATGCCATCCGTCGACCTCCTTGCACCTTGAAGACATACTATCTACTCATGAAGTAGCCTTTTGCGAGCACAGTCCCTTAAGAACATAATCGGCTTTTTTGTGCAATCGACACGATGCTTTTTGACATCGTGAGCCAGTCGACATTGGTCTGAGGTACAATTAATGCTTTGAGCCATTAATCGGACGCACTAACATCACATAAATAAAGGCGTGCCCCACAATCACTACAATAAGCTTACTTGTCAAGATTGCTTTTAGACTCTTCCGTCCATCATGCTGTGTCCCTTTTGAGACCGTAACCACGCATTCCACTGTTACGGCAGAGCTATTTGCGGGAAGGACATCCGGAAGATCGATTTCATATTTCATTGAAGCTATACGATATGGTTATCAGTCATGGATCTCGTCCTAATAAATGATAGGACGTACACATTCCTGAGTGATGAAAGACACTAGATGAGGGTATATTTATTATGAGCTTGAGGAATGAATGGACGAAGGTATACTAGATATAAAGCTCGAGGAGGGGTAGGGTGGTAAAGACCGAAAGAGGATGAATACGCGGTTTTTATACCGACTACCTGTTCCGGTGTATTAATCATGCCGGACTTTTGTCTAGTTCCCCCCAATGACGTCGGTGCCGCAATACTGGCAGAACTGATTCACGATTCCAAGTTCTTGAGACTTCAAGCCGCTTAATGTTTTTCATTGAGACATGTCACTTCTAAACTTGATTGACTGGGCCCTCGACTCTCATTGACTATCTAAGCGAATGAGACATGGAAGGATCTTGGTTTAGGGTCATGATTGCTGTGATCCTCCTTTATGGCCTGAACAAGCGCCTTACAATAGAAATTTCGCACTGAAGGTCCACAAGGGGGCGAGAACTGGAGCTAGGCTGGAAGCTGAGGCGATACTGTACACCGTATGAAGAGGTATTACTGAATGCGTACATTAGCGATTAATTGAAACGAACATGAGAATAATCGCCAAAGAAAAGATGGAGTCTGAGTTGTAAAGATAAATGATGGGGTGGAACGAAATCGGAACAATTAAAATAGTCCAGAAAGTTGAAGGGAGCAGATGAACCGACATGATGACCCGCAGTGTTGGCGGTAACAGCAACAAACCCCCAAAATATCCAGGAAATAGAAGTAGCTCCGCCCGTTCCACCTTCACATTAGCGTGCGAATATCCACTTTATAAGCAAGCAGCATTCGTAAGCCAGCTTCATCCTTTGCTTCTTGTTTGGTCAAGCCAAGACCCATGTAATGCTTTCCAGCCACTGACCAGTATAAAATCGGTTGATCAGCTACAACGACTCTCCTGATCAGTGGTCACACCTACCCATATATCTGCACTGCCAGGTTTCCTCGTTTTTAGCCCCGTTCACATACATCTCTGGTACTGCAGCTTCGAGATGATATTTGCGAACCATGTTGTGTGCCTGCATAAAGGCACGTAGTTCCGAGAGAGCCTTGAGCCAAACGCATTGCGAATTGCCGTCAATCAAGGCCGCATATTTTTTATTTCCAATGGTTAGCATATAGATATGATACGGTGTTTCCTCACCCTGATCTGTTATAGAAGTGGTACTGAGGCAGAGTCTTCAGAATTAATGCCAACAAACTCACCATCAGAATCAGAGGTGACATCCGATGCACCAGAAGATGTATTCACTGATAAAGTGTAGCGTCCAAGTGGAACTGTTGTTGCAACGTCGAAAGGCTCTCCAGCAGGTGATACAAGAACGGGAATATGCTGAGGAAGGGATGGTGAAGACATAGCTCTAGACGAGGAACAGTAGATGAAGATATGCGAGAAGCTTGGAAGGGATGAGTCTGAGAGCCCTTTATGCGGCCGTGTACTGGCTTTTAACTACAAGGACTGAATCCCGTCTACGAAGAAAGATCGTTAAAATGGCATGATTATCAAAATAAACCTTCAACATACCCCTTCGAATGAGTTGCCAGAAAGATAGAATCTAAAACTGGGTTGCCTTCACTTAGCGGGTTTCAGCATATCTTTCCTCGAAAGGTTCGAATGGAGCCACAAGTGGCGCGGAAAGGTTTTCTATATTGCAACCGAAAATTAAGATATGCCTCAAACAAGTATAAGGTGACATAAACCAGAGCTTACCTTGTGTGTATAGTTTAGAATGGAAGAGGAGAGCCCTGAATAATGAACCGAGGATTTGGCCTTGGGTTGTTTGTCGGTTGGGGAAACACAGAAGATTGCGGATCGACCTTTCCACAATTAACGTAAGAAGTACATGACACAAACTGGTCCATAAATGTCCAGTTATTGTATAAAGCTGTATACTGTTACGCAAGATTTGATCCAGCACGCTGAACAGGCATGCAACCGCCCGACCCCATTGAATTGAGTGAATTATTGGCGATTTCGCAGAAGCAAACGCTTACCTTAAACCCTGAGATGCTTAAACTTGCACTCCCCACTTCTATTGATTCTCGAACGTTTGGCATGAATGTCCGATAGAGGTCTGGCGATAGGGGGAACAGAAATATTCTTTGGAAGCCCATATTGACCTCATGGAATGTTCGAAGCGAGTCTTGTTTTCCGATAGAAACGATCCATCTGAGCAAGGAATGTAATATGGATGCCGCCGTATGGTCACGATAGGAGAAAAGAAAGATGATTGGAATAGAGTACATACGACGTGGCATGAGCTTAGATGCACCTAGCGCCATTATGTTGCTACAATCGAATATCGGCGCATTTTCTCCCTTCATGCAGAGTTCTTCGTTGGATAATCCTTGCGATAGAGTCCATGTCTCGTTGTCGAGCCAATTGGCGCCTGCGGGTTCACTTGATAAAACGTGGTCGGAACCACAATTGTCAACACCGCCCCCCTTTCATTCCCACGACACCCTTGATGCCTTGGGAACAAAACAGTCGATGATAGCGACTCCCACCAGGATTTGCGCAACCATATCCTCCACTCATGTCGGTTCCAAGTGCATCGACATCGGTAGATAATGTATCTCCCTATGTATTGGATTCGGCATTTCATTCAGAAGATGGCGCAAGTGACCGTTCTCCACCAGCCCGCTCACCACCTTCCCCGGTGATCAATCCTCGTCCACTTGCATCTGACATAACAGCAGTCCAGCAGTCTTTGAAAAGCAAGGAGACCAGAAAATCAACCATCGGGACCGTCGGCGGAGCTACACACCCATCACAAAGCAATACATCTCTCCGCACCTCAAGTCTTATCCCGCCTCCAACGACTGAGTCGCCTGTTGGTGAACTCGTGCCAAACAAGTTCGTTCTTTATGAAAATAAACACCGGTTTTACGTCGTTGCTTCAGATAGCGCCGATACTCTACATCGGATGTTGAAGATTGATCGTGGTTCTCATTTTGAACTTAACGTAGTAGAAGATGATGCAATCTATAATGCAAGACAGATGGATAATGTCTTGAAGATGCTAGATGAAGGAAATAGAGCAAGTGGCGGCTTGCAAAAGTCCCAGGTCTTCTACGGTATCGCCGGTAAAGACGCCCATGCTTCTCTATCATTGCGTAAAATCTGACTGTCTGCCTTCACTGACAGGCTTCATCCGTTTCACCGCCGGCTGGTATATTGTAGTTATCTCCAAGAGGTCTGTTGTGGCACTGATTGGTGGTCATTACATATATCATTGCGAGGATACCACGATGCACTCTGTGACTCCAAATCAACGGGTAGAGAATCCTGCGGAGGAACAACGGTACGTTTACTTGTCGAACGTCGCTTGCAGATCTGACGGATCTTGGAAATTTAGATTGATGAGCGCTTTTCGTCAGGTGGACATGTCACGCAACTTTTACTTTAGTTACACATACGACCTCACTTCGACACTGCAACATAACTTGACAAGACATGATTGGGGCAAGAATCTATGGTGCTTCAATGATCGATATGCTTGGAATCATCATATGCTCAGTGCGGCCTTCTCTAAAAAGGGCCAAACGGATGATGAAACTGCTTCTCTGAAAAGCCACTGGGTGCTACCCTTGGTGTATGGTCATATCGATCAAGCCAGTATGTTGGTTTAAGGTTCCAGTATTATGTATTTTCTGACGTCTTCGTCTCTTTTTTAGAGTTGAATGTGCTTGGCCGCACAATTTTCGTCACACTCATTGCACGGCGATCGAGGCATTTCGCTGGTGCACGATATCTCAAAAGAGGGGTAAATGAAGAGGTGAGCCCGAAGAAGAACCCTGGACACGCGTATCCAACCCTCCGTTCCTGAATTCTTGACCCCACCAGGGTAACGTTGCAAACGAAGTTGAAACTGAACAAATTGTATACGAAGCATCCACAACACCATTCTATCGTCGGACCCCGCGGCACTCAACACTTACAAATTATCCGCGAAGCCCAAATCCAAACTATACCAGTTATGTCCAGGTCCGTGCCCCGATCGGGTTGCTCATTTGTTATTTCAAACACTGAAATTTTTTCTTGCCAGTATCGAGGTAGCATACCTATTTTCTGGGCCCAGGACACTAGCCAGACTCATGTCAAGCCACCTATTGAAAGTATGTATATTAGTTTAAGTGGATACCACCCTCGAAACTCACTTTTTGTCTCTAGTCACGGTAGTCGATCCCTTCTATACGGCAGCAGCTCGTCATTTCGATAACTTGTTCGCTCGATATGGAGCTCCAATCATGATACTAAACCTAATCAAGGTGAATAATCAGCTCGTTTCGACCTTTTCAGCATAGATCCTCAACGTGCAGGTAACGTTTCAAAGTCTCGGGAAGCTCAACCTAGGGAATCCAAACTTCTCCACGAATACAATGACTGCGTCAAGTACCTTAATCAATTTTTACCCGACGATAAGAAGATGATCTATCGCGCTTGGGACATGAGTCAGGCGTACAAGGAGTGAGTTGGAGCTGCATCTCGGATTGATTGACCCGTGGCTCAAATGGTTTCCGTACAAGGAAAAAGCGCGACGTGATCGGATACTTGGAAGATTTGGCTGAGGAGTCTATCCACTTGACTGGATTCTTTCATTCGGGACCGGAGCCCATCGCGCACAAATATCAAGACAAGTTGAGCCATTCCAAACAGCATGTTCGCATCCGCCGAATTTACCAACATAACCTATCATCTCATGTAGCTCTCTACCATATCGATCCGCCATATCAGTCCAAAATGGAGTATGTCGTACAAACTGCGTTGATTGTTTAGATCGGACCAATGCCGCGCAATTCGTCTTCGGAAAACGAGCGTTAGGTCATCAGCTGTATGCTTTGGGCGTGGTGGAGTCCCCGAATTTGGCTTTTGACTCAGATGCTGTGAACATGCTCACTCAAATGTATCATGATCATGGGGACAGTGAGCGTCTTTTTTTTTCGATCATTAAGACCCTGTGTTGATCACTTGGGCTTCCACAGCTATTGCGTTGCAGTACACTGGCAGTGCTCTGGTCAACAGGGTAGAGACATATCGCCGCATGCCCCATTGGAATAGCCATTCAAGAGACATGATTGAGAACATCAGGCGTTTTTACGCGAACAACCTGTTGGGTGAGTTAGTCACGTGACCTAACTCGATCCCCCTTTGCTCAATTCTTTCCCCTCTTTCACCCAGATGCGGACAAGCAGATGGCTATCAATGTTTTCCTTGGTATCCAGAACAGTTCTCCAACAGCTTCCCCAGTCCGCCGTCGAAGCATTGCCCTACCATCTCCAAGCGACCAACAGAACAATTCACCCCCACAACCAGATTTGTCACCTTCTTCAAACCATCAGTTGATGCCGCACAGACCTTACAAGCAGTGGTATGATCCAAAGCATCTCGAGCCACTGTTTCCGTTGGACAAGTGTCAAGATGGACTATGTGATTTTGTCCAAACCAAGGGAGATTTTTGGACAGAATATTATCGACCTAAGCTGTTTACGAGTCTCGGAAAGCATTTTGCGTTCCAGATGACAAGTACCGCAAAGCTCCCTGGGTTAGTCGTTTCATTTGCTTGAAATCCGGATCTCGTGCTTATCCTCTTTGTTTCGTAGGCGGACGACAGGGGACGACACCGCAGAAAGTCCTTTCACGCCTAGAATCAGTCATTATCATAATCATCCACGGTATGCACTTTGTCACTTGTCATTCATGAGTTTGTCTAAACAAAAACGTGGTGTGGTTGAAGAATTATGGAAGGTGTTCGTCGTTGGATGGGCGCATCTCCTCCAATTCACGATCTTCGTAAACCAAAGAAGCCTATCCCAGAAGGCTCTGATACACGCGCTGCTAACAAGAAAGACTCATCAAAGCAAGATAACGCAGAGGGTGAACTTGATCCTCTGAGTATCGAAGCCGTCGTAGCGCGAGTCATGAATCCCACCGTCAGCGAACAGGAAGAAGAAGAGTATGAGTGGTAAGCATCATCTCCGATGTCCTAGTTTTGCTATCGGAGCTTAGCTTTCGATGTTTAGGTACGTTGACGTTGAACAGTATCAGGCTTTGCTGAAGTCGTCCACTTCTACGGCTGAACGGGAAGACCTCGAGCTCTACCTGTCCGTAGTCGGAATGGCTAATATGAGGGGTGACGATATACCATATGAAGAGTTGGACATCTCTGCTGCATACATCGACGAGAAAACAGCACTCTATTCTGCGTATATTGCAAGTGTCAAGGATATCTCTGGCGAACCTCTCTATACCGCCCTTCAACATTCACACCCTTCGGGTGGACACCACCATCAACACCATCATGGCCATGGGCACGGAGCTCAAGGACATCGGCATCATCAACCTACAAATGCTCAACAGTATCAGCTTCCGCGAAACACGCTGCCATCCTATAATAGTAGTGGAACAACAACAACACTACAGTCGTCCGGCAGGGTCTTGAGTAGTGAATCACTCGTGAACCAAGGCGGACTACGATATTCGATGCGAAATGCTTCATTTGGTGGTACTCCGGATGGATATTATCCTGGTACGGGTGGAAGTTTGGCAGCTGCTTTTGCTTCTGCGACTGGAGTTGGTATGGGAGGTGTAGGCGCTTATGGTAGTCAAGCTCCTCGATTCAATTATGAGAAATGGATTGCGGGTGTTGGAGGAGCAGGGGCAAATCGGAGGGTCACGGGTGATTTCTCTTCGATGCTTCATTTAAACTAGATGAGGTTGGGGTTCTTTGTAGCACGTTGATCAATGTACCTGTCCGTTATCAATGATGACATCACTCATTCGCGTTTTTGTAGATAATCCAACTTGAGTATGCGTTAAAAGATTCTATTAATTATACAGTTCGTGCGAATGGGTACTTTTGTCCGATTAGAACGGACCAAAGGTTATTGATATCCATAGCTTATCCAAGTCTAGTAGCCACGTCATACTGTTGCTTCCCAACTGACACCACAACCACAACCACCTTTTGCTTGTGGGTTATCTATAATGTTGAAGCTGCTCCCTATTAGTTCCGTGGTGAAATCCACGGTTGAGCCCTTGAGCAATGTCATCGAGATGGGATCCACCAAGACGTGTGAAGGTTGTTTAGTAGGATGCACAAAGAGACTGTTTAACGTATCAGAGTAGGAATTTAGATGGATTCATAAACATTGCCATAATGGAATGGGAGATTGGGTGCTTACAAATCTTCTGGTGTTGACCCGTCCGTGTTGACAGACGTCAGCTCTAGCTTATATTGATACCCATGGCACCCTCCAGACTCTACTATCAGGCGCAATGCGAGATTGGGATCATTTTCTCGTACTGATATCGACCGGAGTTGCTGGATCGACGTACTGCTCAGTACTGCAGTTCAAAGAGGCCTGTTAAAGTGAGCACTCACCTCTGCTGCACGGTCCGTAATTTGGATACTTGGATTACTGCCCAAAGCCTCCATGTCAACTTCATCCTCCAGCAGCTTCTCCTTGGGCGGAGCTGACACAAGTACGGAAGAGCCAGATTTTGCAGAAGAAAGCGGATGAAATGAGTCAGTTGAGGATGGTGTACTTTGAGATTGAGAGACTGCTGCGGCTTTTAAGATTGACGTCGACGAGAAATTATGGCGAGGCGTTTTAGAAGTTATCGCCGTTGAGAGAATTTGCGGCACGCGTCTTGAAGAGATAGCAGACACGTTGAGCGTTCTTTGAGAGCGTGCAAGACATTTGATACTGCGAGTGCAAAAGTTGAGAGCCATGTTGAAGATAATTCAGTAATTCGAGATGGCTGTGGTTCGATTGGTCACAAATCCAATCTAAATGACCAAACATCGACTCTCTCACGAGCGTCACATGACCCGTCCTGACTCCGACGACACCGACTCGGACCCTTTTAACACTTTTGGAACCAGACTGCTTTGAGCTTTGTGTGTCTATCTAAACTCAAGCTCTACTACCTGCCGAGGATCTAAAAGTCCATCACGCGCGTATTTCATCATACTAGTACTGTCGTCACTTACCACCGCACAAAACAGTCGGTCGTCGATTACTAATACATAAAGCTCCGTATTTATCCAACATATTTCTTCCTTGAGGTACAGAAATTTCGTGGTTCGGCTTGACCGATTAATAGGAATCGACTAATTAACGCAATGGTGGCGGAACGAGAGTGTTGATCTAGACCTGTATCTCAGTTTGTCTATACCAGTGGTCACCTATATACATACAATAAGCCGTGTAAACTCAATCAGTTACATATACAGCTACGGTGGGTCAGATTGACCTATGAAATGAAACAACTTAGAGCATACAAATATACGTGAACAAACCTTGTACAATATCCCCTGCAGCCCTGCCTCAGACGTTCTCCTCAGGCTTCATCAGCATACCGAGCAGATCTTTACGATGATACTCTTGTGATTCCCCCATGTCAGTCCACAGTACCGCCTCGCGAAAGACATTGATCAGGTCGGTCAGAAGTACTGGATCTAGCAATGCGCGGCGACGATATGATGTCAACCTCTCCACCCAAGCTTCGGCGCATTCGACACCAATATGTCCACCGGTGTTTACCACGCTCCTGACACCAGCTACGATTTGTTCATGTAGCTCATTTCTTTCTGTGGACTCGAGGTAATCAGGGTCTATTGTTTGCTGTTCCGCTTGCCCACCATCGGGATCGACATGTCCCAGAAGGAGGGCAAAAAGGT
Source organism: Tulasnella sp. 419 (assembly GCA_019633455.1). NCBI lineage: Eukaryota > Fungi > Basidiomycota > Agaricomycetes > Cantharellales > Tulasnellaceae > Tulasnella > Tulasnella sp. 419. Next base: position 11,611 of record WSUA01000564.1, read on the forward strand.
GGATGGCCGCGATCCGAGTTTCAACAGACACCAATTCTGGGACTTCACAGGAAGCGATACCCGCTGAAGCCCTCATCAGATCTACCGAAACGAAGAAAGCTTGCAAGGTCAATGAGGATGGGCGGGACTTCACCACATGGAAGATGATAGTGACGCTTTTGGTCACGACTTCATGGTTCTCCCTGTCCAATCCAGTAAAACCCTCGAGGACTTGCAATAACGGCGATGGTTCCTTTGTGAGATCCTCATACAATGTCTGGAAATGGGTATTCTGAGTTGCCAACATTGTCAAAGGAATATCTTGAGTCGGTCCCGATCCATATTGCTCTAGTGGCGGGTTACTTGAGGTATTCTCTCTGAAATTGTCGGTGGATGGGTAGAATATGTGTGTGTCGAGAATTGCGGTGAATGCGGCCGAGCGGTATTTCGGGTTGGCTTCTTCTGCCATAGAACTGATGATCTGCGGAATGGACGTCCTGGTTACATCTGGCGGTGCGATTGCCAATGACCAAGCTTCTGTTCGATTGTTGAACTGGTTGAGAATGTGGCTCATGATATTCATGGCGGCAACTCGATCAACGTCCATGCCTTGAGAGATCAAAAGTTCAATGAGGATGGATGCCTGGGTTAGAGACAGCTTTGGAGTAGGGACTATGTGCTCGAGCGCATGAAGCGTCATAATAGCTAGAGCGATGTGGTTCATTGGGAAACCTTGGAGCTTTGGCTTGACAAGTAAGAGAAGAGCACTGTATAGCCCTTGTATCTCCTTGATTACACCGGAATCTTTCAGCTTGGTGACGCCATAATGGCTCCCGGTGTTTCCTTCAAGAAGCTTGAGATAATGGACCGTGGCGGCGAAAACTGGATTTGTGAAGGCCCTGAGTAGCTGATCATCATCGCTAGAAGCTGCCTTTACCCCATCTGTCAACGCTCCTATACACCGGGATAGCTTTAGCGGGACTGAACCACTACTGCTTATGGTCAATACGGTGTGATGGAGGTCATGCATCATGATGAGGTAGATGAGGTCCAACGTAGCTCCCAGAATATTTCCGCTATCGGGTTTTTGGTTGGTAATCCATAGCTCCAGTGACACGATACAGTGTCGAGAGAGATGGCGCCGCAATGAAGGATTCGGGGAACCAGAAGAGCCGACTGTATCAATGTAGTGAGCAGTCAGCATGCGGATGTGTGCAAGTCTTGCTTGTCGCACAAACACATCTGGCTGGTTGATCAGTGAAGGGATAGACCGTGTATTTGGCGCAGAAGGCGGGGTTCTTGAAGTGACTAGATGTAGTTGGTACGATATTGATTCAGCAATGATTCTCAAGCTTGGGTTTTTGTGCATTGAGATCATCTCTAAATGTGACTCGAGTTCTTCGAGGAAGGGAAATTGTTGTCGGAAGACTGTTGTGTCCCATGGTAGACGTATCGAACCACCGGGGTACCGGAAGCTGAAGGAAAATTTGGGGTGCCAAGGTAGTCTGCTGGGGACATTGCGGGGAAAGTGATGGGGAAGGTTATGGGAGAAGTAGGGGCCAGAGTGGAGAGAAAAATAGCGAGAAATGTAGGGAGATGAAGAATACTTGCGTTTGAGCCAAACTGCCATCCGCGATCGTGCATAACACAGCTCTTCAAATTCACCCTGCACCGCTTCCGCTAAACAAGCGAGATAAAACATCAACTGTGTCTGCTGATCTGTTTTATCACTGTTTCCCACTGGCATGTCCATCCCACTCAACATTACTAAGTCGCCAGGCCCGGAATCGTTGATCGTGGTGCTAATCAAGGACGTAAGTATTTGTGGAAGACACCCCCACAATGCCTTGCGCCGTTGAGGGGAGTTGGAGATGCTGGCCACACAGGATAGCGCCTCCTTGCGAGTGTATTCCTGTGTAGCCTGCAAGATCAGCCATCCCAATGCTTCTGATTCAATCGTATCTTCTTTCGCCACTGAAGAAAAGATCGATGCAAAAAGGTTTACGCATGCAATGTAAAGGAATACCATGCTCAGTGAGAATGAATAGTCCTCGTATCCATCCAGGTTCCATCTCACATACTGGCTCGCAAAGGTCATCGACACTGCGCCAATAAGACTGGCCACTGGAAAGTTCTTTTGGCTTTGATGATCTGGAAACACGCGAGCCATTGATAAGATGTAGCCAGTAAATAGGATGAGGCTAATCAAGGGGAAGAGAGTAGGATCTATAGATGTCGCAGTTAGCAAAGCTTATTATAGAGAGGAAACCAGGACTTACCGGTAAGAAAGCTCAACATATAAAGGGTCAAGGATATTACGAAAGCTACCACACTGAAACCATTGGTCAAAGAGTATACCCGATTGACTTGCCAAATGACAAGAGAAATCCCCCAGCAGAGTGAGATTGTGTTTATCACCGCTACAGAAATAGCCTCCCGTACTTGTGGCAGTAGAGCACAAATCAACATGACTGTGATGGAAACCACCATTAGGGAAACGGCCTTCAGATGACGAATGA
>WSUA01000565.1:0-14084 GCA_019633455.1 Tulasnella sp. 419
TAGCCGGTGAAGTGATGAGAAATGATGGTCGCCGGTACTCGGTGACACGTCAGCCCGAACAGGAAAGGAGCTATTGGTGTCGAGACCTAACTTGATAGAGAACACTCTAGAAGTAGGATGGTAAAGAGTATAAGATTGCGAGGAGCTAGTACAAGGGATCACTAAGTAACTACGAGGGTTTATATACATCAAGAGTAGATACTATGACTAATCAAACATGAGGATACTAAGTTTATCGATCTGGGAACTGAGACGGATAACATGGACGCGTAAGTCCGATAGATAGCAATTGAGACGGATTGGGTATCAGATAACAGGAACTGAGAGGCGCCCGGAGGTGCTCGGAGAGCACCTCCGCGGAGCGCTCATGACATTATCCCCTTTTTAGGATCGACGACGACTTCTAATACGTTGTAATGCTTGTTCTTCTAAGTCAATTTTAGAAGTCGGAGGAGATATAGTCTTGAATCGGGCGTGACCGGGTTTCTTAGGATTCTCCTGTAAGAAATCCTTAATCAAATCGAAACTATTGAAAGATGAGAGAGGTTCCCAAGAGGGTTCCTCTCTAGGGTCTACCCATTCAACGAAGTATTGATATTCGTTTCCTATTTTTCTTGAATCGGAAATTCGTTTGATATCTAATACTCGTTCTTCCTCGACATCGAGTTCAGGTTCTTGAGGTAATGTAATTCTTCTTCCGGGAATAGTATCGATATTGTAAGGAAGTAAGATTCTACTGTTGAACCATGGATGTAGACAAGAGTATTGACTGGTTAACTTGAGCTTGTAAAGGAAGGGTGTTTTAACTTCCTCAATCTCGAAAGGTCCGTGTCTTCTAGGAGTTAATTTCTGAGATGGCTGTCGTGTCTTTAGATTTTTTCCATCTAGCCAAACTAAGTCTCCTTTCTTATACATAGGTCCTTCTATGACATTTCGATCGTAGTACATCTTGTGTCTTTGAGATGCCATCTCGAGTTCAGCTTTTAGTTCTTTATGAATATCTTCGATTCCTTGAATATGTTCATCGACTGAAGGGATTGAACTATTTCCGAAAGGAAGGGTATTCATAGTTGGATTTTTGCCGTAATTAGCAAAGAACGGCGACATCCCTATAGACGTATGATGATGATTATTATAGGCAAATTCTGCTGCCCATAGTAACGTCTTCCAATTACTCTGTTCATAGTTGATGTAATGTCGAAGATATTCTTCCAGGTACTGATTAGTTCTTTCAGTTTGACCATCAGTTTGCGGGTGGAAGGCAGTGCTAAACGAGGTAGTAATACCGAGTCGTTTTAGCATTTCTTGAGTTACTCTTGCTACGAAGGAAGATCCCCTATCTGATATAGTTTTAATAGGGACTCCATGAAGTCGGATGACCTCTTGTTCAAGCAATTTCACTACTTCGGAAGCTGTCATACTCTCTTTGCAAGGTACAAAGTGAGCCATTTTGGTAAAGCGATCTACGACTACAAAGATTGAGTTGAATCCGTCCGATTCAGGTAACTTAGTAATCATGTCAAAAGTGATCTCGTTCCAAGGACCTTGTGCTGCTGGGATAGGTTGCAAGAGTCCTCTTGGTTTAGAGTGCGAAATCTTATTTCTTTGACAGGAATCGCATCCTGCGATGTATCGGTTGACAAACGCTTTGTCACCAGTCCATCTAAACTTTCTTCGGAGTAATTCCAAAGTTTGAGCATTCCCTAGATGGCCAGAGAGTATGTTGTCATGGCAGGATTCGACTATATCTCTATGGATATCTTCATTATTCGGGACTAATATTACATCGTGTAGATATATTAATCCGTCTTCATAAGTATAACCTTGAAACTTTTCACGAATTCCTTTGGGAGCGTTATCTGGTTCGTTCTCGAAGAATGCGAGTAATGCTTTGCATTTTTCGTCGTTTCGATACGCGTTTCGGATCTGAGCCAATAGTGTGAAATCGTCAACTATTGACAGTTTGATAGCATTTCGGTCAGGTTCAAAGTTGAAACTCATTGCGTTGACTTGATATTGATGGGGTTGCAAAAGAGTTTCATGAATTTCTACCTCCCCTTTCGAAGGGCGAAGATCCGGTTTTCGTGATAAGGCATCGGGCTTAGTGTTCTTCTTTCCTTGTTTGAACGTAATAAGGAAATTGAATTCTGATAAGAACGTAGCCCATCTTGCTTGTCGGTAAGACAATTTTTTGGTTGTCATGAAGTATTCCAAATTCTTATGATCGCTAATGATCGAACATTGTAATGGAGATCCTTGTAAATAATGTCGCCATGTTTTCAATGCTTGTACAATGGCTAACATTTCTTTATCATAGATATCGTATCTCATTTCAGCAGGTAGCATTGATTTAGACATATATGCTACAGGGTGCATACGATCATCCTCTGCTTTTTGAGACAGAATAGCTCCATATGCATAATTAGACGCGTCGACTTCGACTTGGAATGGTTTGGACATATCTGGCATTCTTAGTATAGGTGCTTCGCAAAATGCCTTTTTAAGAGCGTCAAACGACTCTTGTTGTCTAGAAGTCCAGTTCCATTTCTGATCTTTTCGCGTTAATTGCGTCAAAGGTCTCACTATCGCTGAGTACTTGTCAATGAATCTTCGATAGAAGTTAGCAAATCCTAAGAAGCTTTGAACGTCTTTTACATTCTTAGGAGTTTGCCAGTTTTGGACTGCTTCTACTTTCTTGGGATCCATTGACGTCTTTCCTTCTGATACTATTATTCCTAGATATTCTACTTCCTTTTTATGGAACGAACATTTCGATGGTTTGAGATACAAGTTATTCTCTCTCAACCACCGTAAAACTTCTCGTACATGTTTTTTATGTTCGTCCATATTTTTCGAGTAGATCAGGATATCGTCTAAGTATATTACTACGTAGACATCCATAAGATCCATGAAAATCGAATTCATCATTTGTTGGAAGTAGGCTGGTGCGTTGGCTAATCCAAATGGCATTACTAGATATTCGAACAACCCGTATCTTGTTCGAAAGGCAGTATATTGCTCATGTCCTGGTGCCATTCGAATATTATGAAATCCTTCCTTCAGGTCGAATTTCGTAAAGTATTTAGCACCTTTCAGTCTATCTATAGAAGTATCTGCTCTAGGGAGATCTTCTCTATGCTTGATAGTTCGTTCATTCAGCTTTCTGAAGTCTACGCAGACTCTGAAAGATCCGTCTTTCTTTTTAACCAATAATACTGGAGAACCATAAGGGGAGGATGATTTTCGAATGTATCCCCTTTTTAGGTTTTCGTCTAAGTATTTTTTGATTGCTTCTGCTTCATCTGGACTTATAGGATAAGTCTTTCCTACTGGAACTTCACTTCCAGGGATTAACTCGATCTTGCAGTCATAGGGTCGATGAGGAGGCAGTTCTTGTACCGCACCTTCTGTGAATACATCGTCGAAATCATGATATTCTTCAGGTACTACGTTTCGCAGATCTTTCTTGACCTGATCGTTTTCCAAATTCCTTATGAACATAGTAAAGCCGGCATCCTTTTTTGATATCATTGAAAAGGCTGCGGCGTTCACTAAGGCAACTCGTGGTCCTTCTAATTTCTTTCTGCATCTTTCCTTACAATAATCGGAAGTAAACACCACTTCTTCATCTTGGAATTTGATCGTAGGATCATGTATCTTGAACCACGGCATTCCGAGAATAACGTCGTGTGATCCAATATTCGTGACATCTAAGGTAATAACCTCAGAATGATTTTTATGAGTCATCCGTAGTCGGCATTCGTGCGTAACCTTTCCGGATTCGATCGGTCTTCCGTCGGCGACGTGAAGTTCTCGGGGTATCTCTTTCAAGTACGTTCGTAACTTATTCTTTTCAACGAATGACTTATGAATGAACGACGAAGATGCGCCTGTATCTAACATAGCGCGCGTACTTATTTCTGCGTCTTTACTTTTCAATTTAATTCTTATCTTAATCTGGTTCTCGAAGCTCTGCAAGATGGATGAGATAACAAGGCATTTACATTTTTTCTTTTTACACTTAGTACATACACGGTATCTACTAGGTGAAACTGACGATGACGATGATGATGATGATGATGATGATGATGTATGGGTACATTCAGAGCTTTCGAACACAGGAAGACAAGAAAAAGAATTAAAAAAAGGAATTTTGCTCGCTGCTGGCGCAGACTTCAGCTTCGAGCATTTCAGTTTCCCGACTCCTCCTCAGAGTCGGCATCCGCTTCTACTACGACCATTGTTTCCTTCTCCTTCTCCTTTGGTTGCTTCTCCTCCACCGCTGCTACCTTCAATCCTTTCTTCGTTGGGCAATTCTTTGAAATATGCCCTTGTTTATTGCAGTTGAAGCAACGTCCTTGCTGGTACTGCTGAAGCTTCTTGGCCTTCAGCACGTCTAGGTCCATAGCAAACTCGTCTTTTTTCTTAGAAGATCCTTCTTCCGATTTCTTTGAAGGGAAAATCTGTTTATTCGTAGAGGGACCAGACTTATCCCATGGTTTCTTGTCCTCTTTAGGACGATTTTCAGATTTTCCAAAAAACGAGGAAGGGGGATTAGGCGTTAGCTTCTTCTCCCATTTCTTCTCGCTTTTTACTTCTTCATCGAATTCTTCAAGGTTCTTTCCGATCCTCAATGCTGCCGATTGAAGCTTGGCTAGCGTATCCAGCTTTTCTCGTTTGTGGATAAGCTCTTTTCGAATTTCTCTGGAGATCTTCTGCCAATATGCGTCTCTATTGGCAGTATCATTCCATCCTTTAATACTTCTAACGATGGAATTGAACTCTGCTGTAAAGGCAGTGATCTTCTTTTCGCCTTGCTTCAACTTCTGCATTTTGAGGAGTGCGTCTCCGGATCTATCCACTTGATCGAACATCTGGACTACTGCTTGTTCGAAGTCTACCCAAGAGATGGATTCGACCATCACAGGTAGAGCTTGATTTTGATCTTTGAGAATGGGCAAGGCCCATTTAGCAGCGTCTGTTGAAGATCTATATTACATAATCTGAAACATAGAATATTCCCACGGTTTGACTTGATCCCTGAAAGGAGATAAAGGAGATAACGGAGATACCATGGAGATTGTTGATCAGATCCATGGAGATAGAAGCATGATCTTCTGTCTCATCAGCATGAGAGAATTCCCACTGCCTCATGGCAAATGTCTCACATTACTCATACAATAGTGGAGGTGGTAATTATTCCATTGGCTGATATACTGACTTAGTCAGATTCACTCCCACACTGATATGATCTGGTGGAGGAGGGAATTGTCCTATTGGACGATAACATGGGAAGAGTCATAAGATTCTCACATGAGTCATGCAGACTCACACTGTCACCTCATGGCGAAGTCTTCTGAGACATGAGGCATGATATGATTGGACAGTAGAACGGATAGAATTACTATTGGTTAGGATTTAGTTGTTAACTCCTTGCTGAGTTTGAATCTGTAGAGTATAAATAGCTGGCAGATGTATGGTAGCTCTCTATCAGTTGCAATCACAACTACTATCTTCCTCACACCGCTTGCACTCTTAGCTCGTCTAAGTCTCTATAAATTCATTAGGTTCTGAGCCCAGAAACACATCTCAAGTAGTTTCATTCAAAGCATTTATATACACAGTTGAGTATTTGCTCCAAATGTCTTTGACTCAGATCTGCGTTTCCTTTTTCCTTTTCTGCATCATTTCCATTAGTACCTTGTACTACCACTGGTCTAGAGGACCAATTTCTTTCTCTTGCACTTTTATCTTTAATGGTAGAAGGCAGCATTTCAGGGTGTTCTATCATCCTGGAAGGCGGCAGCATGTGAGAAGAAGTGGTTGGACAAGAAGGTCTCATAGGAGACATCAGCATACTGACAATCAGGATAACACTGGTGGATGGGCACAAGCACAAGCTGAATGGCAAGCTGCAGAGCAAGCCAACTGGGTTGTTGAACCCACCTGGAACGCTCAACCCACTCTTCCACCACCAGGAGTCATAACTCCAATTTCCCTTCCCACGCCTCCTCATCAGAATGATCCATTACCTAATCCATTTCATAATCCAGACCCTGACCAAATTGAAATGCTTCAATAGATGTTCTCCATCATCACTGCCACTGCCATCTACACCATCCCATTCCTCTTATTCTTCCTATACATCTTCTACAACAAACTCCAAACCGTCTTCAAGTACCACATCAAGTTCTACTTTTGGAGACAGGAGAAGAAGAGGGAAGCTCTTACTCTGGAACTGATCCAGATCAAAAGGGATATATTGGCACTGGCAAAGGAGAATCAGAAGGTTTTGGAAAAACTAGGTAATATTTATGATTGCTCTAGGTCTACTTTCTGCAGCGTCAAGGATTTGGAACACTTTATGGACAAGGCTGAGGAAAGGGAAGTGGAAAGGCTCTTGGAGATCAAGTATCAGCAGCAAGAGCAGTATGATATGCTCTGTGACAGGATCAGGACTGTCAGGGATCATGCCAACTTCAAGTATGATCAACTCATGGAACACGTCAATGGATTGGCCATGTATCAGGGGAATACAGCAAGATTAGTCCAGGCTGATGGCATCCTAATGCAGGACAACTTTGTCAGGATGCACAATCACGTCAATGACACTCAAATGTTCCTATCTGATCTTCATAGACAACAGATGGAGCAATTTGCTGATCATAGGGGATTCTTATTCAGTAATAGGGCAATGCTTACCAACATTACTGAATGGACAAGACCTGATCCTCCTCCCCAATCACCTCCATTCATTCCTCCTGGCATTAATCCACAAGACACCATTACTCCTTATGACCATTTTGATGACCCCACTCCTTCTCCACCCGTCATCCAACCTTCACTTCCAGTGGAAGCTCCTTCCCCACTTAATGAATGGGAAGAACAAGCCCTGCAGGATTTGGGCAATGTAGTTGGAGAAGTGGCAGGTCCAAGGGTCCTCAGGAGGTTCTTTGAGGAATTCACTGCTGAAGACTTTATGTAATCTAAAGGGTCCTGATTGTATAATATGAAATTTTCTTTCTTTCCCACCCACATCCACCCTTCCTATATCCCACCCACAATTCCACCCATGTATTTCTTCATCTGAAAAATATTAACCCTGTTCATTTTTCTTGATAGTTGGTCAATATGTCCTCCGTCAACAGTATTGTCTCTAAGATGGTCACATTGGAGGGGGGTACCAACTACAAGATCTGGCTTATACAATTCTCTAGCTTGGCTACTATTTTGGAAATTAATGACCAAATCAAGGGTAATCCACCTCAAGCTACAGTACAAAAAACTAGAAAGAGAAAAAATCCAGAAACAGGCAAAGATGAAGATGTGGAAGAATATATTGTGGATCCTAAAGTACAAGAAGAATGGGACAAAAAGGAAGCTATAGCATGCTCTTATATCTTCATGACAGTATCTGAAAAGATACAAATGGAACTAATTGTTCAAGATGAAAAGAGTTCTGAAGACATGCTAAGATTTTTGGGAAAGTATGCTGAAAAAACAAGAATCTCTGCCCACAACCTCTACAAGGAAATATTCAGATTCCAATTTAATCTTTCTGAATCAGTAGAGGATCAAGTCCAGAAACTATACAAAACCAGAGCAGATTTACATGGAGCGATGACTCATAGAGACTCCAAAATCACTGATAACATGCTCATGCATTGTATTCTAGCAGGATTACCAAGTTCACTTGACTCATTCAAAGAAACCATGTTGGCTGGAGGAATTGAAAATCTCCAACTAACCAAAGTGGTTGAAAGACTCAAGGACATAGAATCCTCTAGACAAGGCTCTGGAAGTTCAAGTGCCTTTGTTGTAAAGGCTGGAGGGCAGAAGAAGGAAATACGATGCCATGGTTGTAATAAACCAGGGGTGATCAAACCCAAGTGTCCAAACTGTTCTCCCAAAGGGGGATCAAAGGACAAAGGAAAAGGAAAGGAAACAGAGGGATCATCACAGCAGGGACAGAAGCCTAAGAAAAAGTTCAAGGGCAGGAAGGCTAAAGCCAATGTAGCTACAGTAGAAGGCTCTGCCTCCAATGCCACTAACTTGATCTATGGCTGCTGTGTGATGCGTGATGATCAAGCTGAGTCTTCCAACTCTTGGTTGCTAGACTCTGGCTGCACTGATCATATGACTCCATATAAGTTTGATATTTCAAACTTTCATGAGTACCCAGTCCCAAGAAAAGTTTTCCTTGGTGACAACAGTGCCATTGAAGCACTTGGATATGGGTCTTGTGTCATTGAACATAAAGTGAACGGTGCCCTCAGAACAACTGAAATCCAGAAGGTACTCTATGTACCAGGCTGTAGCCTAAGGATTTTATCAGTTGCACAACTTGATCAGACTGGAGTCACAATTCAGATCACTGGTGGATCTGTTAATCTGATCAAGGAAAATAGAACTATGGGAGTAGGATATAGATCTAATGGACAGTATTGGTTGGATACTTTCGAAAAGATCAGCCTACATTCTGCACAAACCAGAATTCAACCTCATACAATTGGTGAATGGCATAACAGACTTGGTCATATCAACCCTAAGGCTATCCTTGAGTTGGAAAAACAAGGACTAATCAAGATTCTTGGACCAAGACAAATGCAATACGTCTGTGCTGCCTGCATGGCAGGAAAACAAGCCAGACTACCATTCCCAAAGAATATCAGCTATGAAAATGATTTTCTAGACTTGGTGCACTCTGATCTAGTGGGTCCCATGGACACAAATACACTAGGAGGAGCATCATATGTCATTACCTTTGTGGATGACAAAAGTAGATATATCTATGTCTACTTCATGAAACAAAAGGACCAGGCAATGCAATACTTCTTAGAGTATCTGGCCCTTGTAGAAAATCAAAAGTCAAGAAAATTAAAAATTCTCAGGACAGACAGAGGTGGAGAATACATTGGAAATAATTTCAAGAAGATTCTCAATGAAAAGGGAATTATCCACCAAGTCACCATTGCTAGGAATCCTGAACAGAATGGTGTAGCTGAAAGAATGAATAGAACATTGTTCGAAAGTGCTAGAACAATGAGGTTGAATGCAAACCTTACTAAAGGTTTTTGGGGGGAAGCCTTAATGACAGCAGTCAATATGGTCAATAGACTACCCAGAAAAGGCTTAGGTTGGAAATCTCCATATGAAATTTGGAATAATAGAAAACCAATCTACACAAACCTCAGACCATTTGGATGTGCAGCCTATAGACATGTGCCTTCAAAAACTAGGAAAAAGTTGGATGCAAAATCCCAGAAACTTATATTTGTTGGCTATGCCATGAATTCTAAAGGTTTCAGGTTATGGGATGAGCAAAATAGGTCAATCATTGAAGACAGAAATGTAGTGTTTGATGAACATGACTTTCCTAGAAGGCCAAAACAAGTAGAGTTTGAACTAGAACTCAACCTGGATAAAAGTCCTACAAATGTTCCCCAACCACAGACTCCACAGGAGAGTGTAGAAATACCTCAGACTGAGTCTGTTACTCCACAGAGGGAACAATCACCAGTACCACAATCTCCTGAAATGATAGGAGGGTTTCCACAAGATGATAGCATAGTTTATGATTCTAGACCTACTTCTCCAATCCCAGAAGCACCAACAGCTGGTCCATCTAGAGTTCCACATAGAGTGTCATCAGATGAAGAAATTGAAAATATTCTTCAAGACACACTAGGAAATGATATTCCTAATCCTACCTCACAACCACCATCCCCAGTTTCCAATCGCAAAAAGAGGAAACAAAAGTCAAAAGGCAAAGAGAAAGATACTAGTGCTCCTACAACTCCAGTAAGGAGAAGCACTAGACCTCGCAAACAAACTGCAAAGTATCATGATAATAATGCCTGGGATGAAGTTGAAGATGATGGAACAGTACGACATTTTGCAATAACAATGTCATCAGAAGTACCTTGGACATACAAGCAAGCCATGGAGAGTGAGGACTCGAATAAATGGCTTGGTGCTATGAGAGAAGAAATGAATTCCATGAAGGAAATGAAGGTCTACATCATGGTGGAAAGACCAAAAGATAAAAATGTTATAACAAGCAAATGGGTTTATGCCTATAAATTTGATGGAACTGGAAAAGTAATACGCTATAAAGCAAGAATTGTAGCCAGAGGATTTACTCAAATCCCTGGACAGGACTTCAATGAAACCTTTTCCCCTGTTGCAAGATATGATTCAACCAGAACGCTACTGGCATTAGCTTGTCAGTTTGACTGGGAAATCCATCAGATGGATGTAAAAACAGCGTTTCTGAATGGGGATCTGGAAGAAGAAATCTTCATGGAGCAACCAGAAGGATTCATTGAACCAGGTCAAGAAAACAAAGTCTGGAAGCTTATTAAAGCTATCTATGGACTAAAACAAGCATCTCGTGAGTGGTATAAGAAGATTCACCAAGTACTATTGGAAAAAGGCTTCAGAAACACTCACAAGGACTATGGAGTCTATGTAAAATATGAAGGAAATGCTATGATTATCCTCATTTTATATGTGGATGATATCCTTCTAATGTCAAGCGACAAGAAACTATTGGCCAAGATAAAGAAGTACCTGTCAAATAAATTCAAAATGACTGATATGGGAGAAGTTACATACTTCTTAGGAGTAAGAATCATCAGAGACAGGAAGAAAAGGACAATGTTTCTAGATCAACATAAGTACATAGAGGACGTGCTTAGTCGCTTCAACACAGAAGAAATATTCCCTAAGGGAATGCACCCTACCAAGACCCCTCTACCTTCAAAGACACATTTGGAAGTCAATGAGGTACCCTTACAAAATACCAAGGAAGCAAAGAAATTCCACTCTTTATATATGTCAATTATTGGATCTTTAATGTACGCAATGTGTGGTACAAGACCAGACATAGGATATGCTGTCATTAAATTGAGCAGCTTCAACTCTAACCCTTCAATGGAACACATGGAAGCAGCAAAATATGTATTGCGCTACCTAAAGGCAACAAAAGACCTTAGATTAAGGTTTGAAGGGGGAGCACATGGTGCTAATCCTATTGCTTATAGTGATTCCTGTTGGGCTGGATCAATAACAAAGAGTGATGCAAAGTCAACTACTGGCTATTGCTTCTTCCTTGCAGGGGGGGTAGTGTCATGGGCAAGTAAAAAGCAGCCAACCACTGCATTATCTTCTGTAGAGGCAGAATATATGGCTTTGTCTTATACGACGAAACATGTACTCTGGCTCAAACATCTCTTAGAAGATTTGGGATTCCAACTTACTGAAGCAGTTACCTTGAAATCAGATGCTTCTGAAAAGCACAAGAATAAAGTTCCAATACTTTCAGATTCTCAAGGAGCAATTGCAATTGGAAATAATCCTACAAATCACAAACAGTCAAAACACATTGCTGTTCAACATCATTTTGTTAGAGAGAATGTGGAGGCTAAGATTCTTAAAATTTCTTATGTGTCTACAGACCTTATGGTAGCAGACATACTGACAAAGAATCTTCCTCATCCAGTGTTCATTAAACACAGAACTGCAATGGGTCTTGTACTCTCCTAAATCTTCAGGAATCTTTGTCAAGGAGGGCTGTTGAAGATCTATATTACATAATCTGAAACATAGAATATTCCCACGGTTTGACTTGATCCCTGAAAGGAGATAAAGGAGATAACGGAGATACCATGGAGATTGTTGATCAGATCCATGGAGATAGAAGCATGATCTTCTGTCTCATCAGCATGAGAGAATTCCCACTGCCTCATGGCAAATGTCTCACATTACTCATACAATAGTGGAGGCGGTAATTATTCCATTGGCTGATATACTGACTTAGTCAGATTCACTCCCACACTGATATGATCTGGTGGAGGAGGGAATTGTCCTATTGGACGATAACATGGGAAGAGTCATAAGATTCTCACATGAGTCATGCAGACTCACACTGTCACCTCATGGCGAAGTCTTCTGAGACATGAGGCATGATATGATTGGACAGTAGAACGGATAGAATTACTATTGGTTAGGATTTAGTTGTTAACTCCTTGCTGAGTTTGAATCTGTAGAGTATAAATAGCTGGCAGATGTATGGTAGCTCTCTATCAGTTGCAATCACAACTACTATCTTCCTCACACCGCTTGCACTCTTAGCTCGTCTAAGTCTCTATAAATTCATTAGCGTCTCCAGTGAGATAAGAGATAGCGAGGGCTATCTCTTCTCGTTCGTGATCGAGTTTCTGTAATTTGATGTAATTCACTATGGCTGCCCATTTGACATCAAAATCTTCAGCCTTTTTCCCATCGTACTTCTCTGGGGTTGCGATTTTAACTTTGTTGCTTCGAGCAACAGGCGCTTGTTGAGCAGAAGGTACTGCCATCAAGTATCCTTCTTCTGTAAGCTGCCATACACAACCTTTAGGAGGTTTAGGAACGTTCATATACTGGAGGACGTGAGGGCCACCAGTACCTTGCGTGGCTTTTGGCTTTTGGGGAACATTTTGACCAACAGGCTTTTGTGGACTTGGGGAGCTGTCAATGTCCATCTGCTCCAAGCTTTTTGATACCCTTGGGATATCGTCTGAAGACTCGTACGCCTGATCGTTGACTCTAAAATTGCCAAACGCGAGTTGATTGGTGTTCCTTGCTCCAAATGGGCGTATTGAACCAAAGCGATGTCCAGTAGGCTTTGGACTTGTAACGGTTGCAATATCTTCTTCTGCTTCTGACTCTTCAATTCTAGATCCTCCAGGAGGCCCGTAGATGCTTGGATGGTATGGTATTGGTGTAAGCCCCTTTGGTGACATAGAGGACATGGCCGCAAAGGCCTGGGTGGCTTCGTCGACGATTCGGAGATCTTTTTCGGTTTGATCGGGAGTTCGAGTTCGGGACATTCTGATATATCGATTTTGTGGCACTTGCAGAAGATAGTTTTCATTCAAAACTTAAGTACTTTTCCGGGTACCCAAGTGGGAGCTGTTCCGCTTCGTTTGATAGGAGCGAAAGTCGTAGGGATATCTCCAAAGGAGTTCGATGTAGAGTTATAGTGATTTATTCTATAACTCTTTGGTTGCAATCGGAAGGCGTTATACGAATCGTGCACTGGTTTGTTTCCTGTCGTGGAAAACCTAGTGCTGCTGACGACTGGGTTCCTGCGAGTGGAAGCCAGGTTTCGAGGATTGAAAAAATGGAAGGAAAAAGACAAATACCCAACTGGGAGGGTATCTGGTATCGAATTATGACGGAGGGTTCGGTGTCTATCAAGAGAATCCGACCAGTGACAGCGCCAAGCTTAATATCACTGTTCTACTCTACGATAGATCCGCAGAATGACTATAGACTTCGTTGGAAGCCGGTCTCAACAAACACGAATCAGGCGGCACGACAAGAGATCGACTAATCTCTTTCGTTCTGGCTACGCCCGCGACACGAGTGCTCTACGCAGTTCCTAACCAACTGGGAGCGGACTCTCGTGCGTGTTTGGTCTAATAGCGACGTATCCGAGGGGTAACGACCTCGGGTAACGATGGGCGGGGATGGTTTGCTTACTTTGCGCCTAACAGTCACGGAAACGACTGTCAAACGTTCGGGGTTCCTCGGCACGTAGGGACGCAAGAGTGTCGGCTATCGAATAGGAGGTACTAGCTAATGTCGAGACCTAACTTGATAGAGAACACTCTAGAAGTAGGATGGTAAAGAGTATAAGATTGCGAGGAGCTAGTACAAGGGATCACTAAGTAACTACGAGGGTTTATATACATCAAGAGTAGATACTATGACTAATCAAACATGAGGATACTAAGTTTATCGATCTGGGAACTGAGACGGATAACATGGACGCGTAAGTCCGATAGATAGCAATTGAGACGGATTGGGTATCAGATAACAGGAACTGAGAGGCGCCCGGAGGTGCTCGGAGAGCACCTCCGCGGAGCGCTCATGACAATTGGGGGTTTCCTCCGACAGAAGTTCCAACTCGAATTCCCCCCTCCGTCGTTTCGCAGCTCTTCATCCTCTATGTCACCCTTTGACCGAGCGCATGAGTTATGTATCAAGACAGAGGCCAATGCATGTAATCTCGAGTTCTCATCTGGTCATCATCC
>WSUA01000568.1:0-14041 GCA_019633455.1 Tulasnella sp. 419
GTAGGCAAATATATAATCATGCTTCGTTCCAGATTGGGGTTATAGGCCCTCTTCATAACGCTTTGGTCAGGTTTCGTGAGAGATGCATTATCGTCATTTCTTACCTCTGAGTCACCCCCTGCATATTACTTGATGAGCGATTGATTTCTTTCATCAGTGTAGAGAGTCCAACTCACCTTTTTATCTGTCCATTCAATGTGGCACTCGAATTCCGTTGCACCAAACGAAAATACGATTTCGAAGTTGCTGACATAATAATGTTCTGCGGAGTGAAGCCATTTTCTTTTTTTCCTACCCCGAGCAAGGGATGTTTCAGGAATGACGGCGTTAAGCCAGCAGAGCTTTTGAAATTGTTCTTGCTAGGTGATAAGTTTGGATTGTTGCACCGGTATGGCCATACTTACCTTCACTATCTTCGTCTCGAAACTTAATATCAGCTACATCACCTTGATAGCATTCCAGACTAATATTCAGAGTTGTGGCGGTTCGCTCTGGTTGACTGTGCCAAAATGGAAAGCGCGTGAGTTCAGTTTCTTGAATTACAGTGCCCTGGTTATGAGGTGTTAATCAATCAGGTCAGCGCGAAGGAGTTAAGCCAGACCTTCTTCAGAGTTACAAAAAACCCTCCTTCAAGGTACTGCTGATCAGTGACTTTATTCTTCTGAATCCGCGAACTCCTTTGAAGGTGTTTGGGATCTTTCGGATCGAAATCATGGATACACGAAACTCCATATGTCCCTTTCGCCATTCGTGCTCTAACCGAGCAATCCAGATAGAAGCAAAGCACACCGTGGGCAGAAGGTTTCACACTAACACATGAAATCCGGTCAATGATCCCACTTAGTCAACTTACGGCATAATACAAACTTTGCTACCGTAGGGCGGAACACTTGGACCGACTTGTATAGGCGCTGATTGACTTCCCCAAACAAGTATTCATTTCTTGCAAATTCACCAACTAGCATAACGACCTTAAGAGAGGATAATATCAGCGATGATTCTAGAGCTTCAGGAATGTCCTAACCGTTTTGCAATTAGGAACGACTTTGGCCTTTACAGAAGCCACTATTGCCCGGCATACGGGTTCATAAAATTCAGCTATTTTTTTCCTGAGTAAAGTGAGACATATTTGCATCCCTGACGAGTCGCAAAACCATGAACCTACCCCGGAACAAGGAGTTTGCCGGCATGAATGTCGAATCCCGGATCGTTGTCTTCAGATTGGCCGAATTTTACCCGCATGACTTCACTGCGATCTTTGAATGTTCGCATGGCGTGTTGATCAAAATTTTCAACTATTCTATTAACTGTATTGGGATTTCCAAAAGATGAGCCTTTAAGTTTTGCTGTATTGACATTTATCTGTTCGTGAGAGGCATGGTCCGCCATCGAGTAGTTTGTCGTTACCTTGCACATATTCCCTAAAAGCTTGTGTCACGAATGCAGAGCCTTGTAGATGACCTGACGTATAATTGTCAGCTACTTCCATATACGTATTGGGTATAACGAACATTCCGGGATAGAGGATTCTTCGAACTTGAGAGGCTCGGTGCCTACGCACTTGAAAGATGAAATATCGATTGTTCCACCACCGGCATCGACTAGGATAGATTGACAACCGACCTGTGACTATGAATTAGTGTATTGAAGAACGGTGTCCAAAGAGAGATTACACTGAGATGCATCACACCAACTCTCCACTTTATACACCAATGAAGACTTGCTTCCGCCTCTGAGACAAACTTGATTCTGTTCTTTCCTTCATCAGAATTCGAGATGATTCCGGCCTGAATTGCCGCGTCACGCATCAGAGAATGCTGGAAAGTATTCCATCCATTCGAGTAACTGATGAAATTATAGGTCAAGAAGCCAATAACTAAGAGGGATTTCCACACCTGAGAATATATATGGCCCGATTCTTCACCTCCTCCCATTTCTTTCCTTCGGAGTCTATTGTCCGACAAAAATGCTTAGACACCAGATTAGCCATGTACCGAAGAAAGTCCGCCATTACTGTAACCAATTTCTTATTGCGAGGCATTTCCGTGCGTGGCGCTTTGTCCAGTTCATGGACAAGGGAATCGGGGCGGAGAAGCAGCTTAAACCTGTAACATATGCAGTTAAACACGCGGAAAGCTCACAATTTGGGCTCACGTTGACCCTCCAAGCAGCTTACCATTCTACCCGCGTCCATTCCTGATTCAAAGCCTCTTCAACAGTCAATTTGTCCAGTGTTTCACTTCCAGCTGCCCGTAAGATTCCTGCATGGTCATAGTAGAGGACTGTTGGCACTTTTGCGACTGGAATGTCTTGTCCGAACCTGCGAGATGGAGTGATTTCAGTCCCTATACGTCATTAGAAAGGAGGATGCTGCACACTCTTCAACATCCCAGATATAGGTATCTTTGCCAGGACTGAACAAAATCCAAGAGGCCCCACTGTAAGAAGTGCCAATATCAAGAGATATAACGAGATTGGTCTCAGAACCGCTGTAAGGTGTTGATCCACCGCTTCGTCTCATGGATGTTAATGGTGATTGCCAGGATAATTAAACCAAAGTCTATATAATTGAGATGTCACCAACCTCCTGCATCCACACTTTCGAGCCATCGTTCTTCCTCGAGGCATCAGGAAAATTTCAAACCACAAAGGTGCGGAAACCTTGCTTTCGATCGGGCGGCAAGTTGTACACGTGTCTTGCACGACCAAGTTGAGCATACGGTTTGATATTATGGATTACGACGAAGGAGAATGAGTAATGGTGTTGGCCGGCTAGCGCTATAATCCGGATTAACAGCACAGTACAATATGGTGATGGGGGTCAACAATAGCGAGGCTTCATCGCAATAGCAGCCTCCCGGTGTCAGGCCTCCTCCTTCAGACTTTGTTGACCACTCGAGGCACATGTCACGCGGGGTACCGAGCCGAGTCTAATTAGTGTCTAGTCAGGCGTCGCATGGGCCTCGAGCAGGAAAACGAGAATACGGAAAAGAATGGAGAAATCACCCTTCTTATTATCATCATTATTCTTATAATATTATATTCTTATCCTTATTATACATATGGGTGAAATTGGCGTTTTCAATTCAGTTGCTTATTCAGCACCCTCTTCCCCATACTTTTTTTCGACAGCCCTTCGTTTACTCATGCTCTGTTCCGTTATTGTCTTTCGATCGCTTATCCCTCTGCTTCCTCAACTCCCTTCTATCGGCTCCGCTCTCCCTTCAGTCTTCTCTATCCGTAATTAGTCTGGTCCGCTTCCGTCACGCTATAGTCACTGTCACAGCTGCACCTCATCGAACCCTCCCTTTCTCTATTATTTGTTATAACAACCTCTATTGTCATCCCTGTCATCCCAGATATCATGATTTATCTTTTGCTTAGTCTCTCCGACGTTTTTCTTTATGCAAGTCGATGTGACCTTCGTGAATGCGGCTCTCTAATACCGAGGTTTGTTAAAGTCGTTTTCAGTTGCAATGACTTTCCCCGTAGTTCCTTCCTTCTCGTAGGGGCGGTGGGGCAGAAAAGCTGATGAGTTTGTTGGATGTTGTGATATATTCTCCTTGGACCGCCTGCCCCGTCCAGCAGTGCCAGAGCCGAAGCAAAGCGCAGGCAATGGTGCTTGTATTTATTTTCGGGGAGGGGGGGATACTTGGAGCCGAGCCAAATTTCATGAGTCCCATGCCCAATCGAGTCTGTTCGAGCTAACTAAAATTTCAAAAGGGTCGCGAGCCTACGTGGGATACAGTGGTTACTTGTTGCGTCGGCCAGTAGAGTTGCAACGGTCTTTGCGGATTTCATCAAGCGACCAGGAATGGATACCGTACCACACATTCTCGCCCAATATCGGTAAATATGATGCCGAGAACCTCCCATCGCTTCGTTGAATAATTAGCCAAGCAGCCAGAAGCTCCTCAAGTTTGCTGACCCGCCGCATCAATTCCCCCATCACCTGTATTGAGACGTGATCAATACTGAGCAGAAGTAAAATTGGACGGTCAATGCGATAAGGAGTGTGGATAGGGTAGTGTTGCCGCGAGTCGAGTCCAACTCGGAGTTTTAACTCGACTCGACTCGTTTTTTGCGGCAACTCGAATCCAAACTCGAGTTGTGTGTTCGTCATCTACGTAATCAGCCCTCCTCACCGTCGCTCCTCTTATTGGCTATTGAGTTATAGCCGCTAAACTCCGAGTACACGAGTTAACTCGCCAACTCGACTCGGGATCGGACTCGACTCGAAAAATTCGAGTTCCGCCAACTCGACTCGACTCGGACCAACTCGTGGCAACACTAGGATAGGGGGCTGTCCGGAAAAATCGCTGTGAGCGGTTGATTACGTACAGATGACAGCTGTTTCGGAAAATCATGCGACAAACCCTGTTTTTCCGACGCGCGAAAATAAATCTAGAAGTAATTGGAATATCGGTGAGATCTGCTGACAAATAAGACGGGGTTTAAATATTTGAATGATTAAGGGAACTTGGGAGAGCGAGCGAGCCGCAGCGGCCAGTCAACACCGTGGCAGATGCACCCTCCCCATCTGTAGGTAAAATTACTATTTCAG
This sequence comes from Tulasnella sp. 419, assembly GCA_019633455.1. NCBI lineage: Eukaryota > Fungi > Basidiomycota > Agaricomycetes > Cantharellales > Tulasnellaceae > Tulasnella > Tulasnella sp. 419. Next base: position 4,565 of record WSUA01000568.1, read on the forward strand.
TCTAAGTAAGTTGTAAATGAATCGTATTGAGTGGGACAAAAAAGTGCGATGATTGGGAAAGAAGTCACGTGTCTTTATCGGAAATCCCCGTAAACGATTGAAATGAATGTCTGAAGATGAACACCGACATTGGTCTTCTTAAGGCAGAACATCTGAGGGTCAACAAAGAATTCAATGGTCTGTGCCTTATGATCAGTTTAAAGTATAAACGCATGCACTTTTCGTTGTAACATCAGGAATACTCTTGCAATAGTATTCACTAAAAACTATGCCACAGTGTCCAACAACGTCGGATCCAGTCCTCCGTCTGTACTAAGTATGTAGGCTTGCACTTGCCCCTATATGATTTAGTAATGCTAAGTTGCATTAGATGCTCAACTCTCTATACGGAAAGCACATGCAAGCAATATGAGTAAACCATGCCATCTGTCTACAGTACATGAGCGGTATCGATGATACTGTGAATATTTGTACAAATAATGCGTTTCCACAGCATTGAATTGTACAGCTGGACTTCCGATAAGACAGGATAGAATAGGAGGTTGAGAAATTAAAGGTATAGACGGTGGATCTTAGAAGTGCCAGTGTGAAGCGAATGTCCGATGATCCACTTAAGTATTATAATAAGTATAACGAACTTCCCTCTCATTTTCCTTATCTTTCTTTCTTTCCTTCCTTCTTTTTGATTTTGGGTACTACTACATCAAGTGAAAGGTATATTGGGAGCATAGCGAGCAACAGGACGGAGCTTGTATAAATAAACGCAATAACCCTCAATCTTGGCCGTTCCACTCCTATTTCCTTTCGCTCTGCTTAATATGAACTCGATAGAATGGCCGAACAGATGAGTGGTGACGGGGGCGCCCCGGTAGCAGTCTCAGAGCCTCAACAATATCAAGGGAGACGACGTCATCCCCAAAAAAATTCCATTCAAGCTCAGTGTCACATTAGTTCATGGCTTCAGAGTGGCATATAATATAGGAGGAAAGGGAGTCGTTTACCTATTTCGCAGCAAGCTTTCGCAGTCATACATCGTAGGACGATCACACGCGAGGCTCACTGAACCTTTCAGTGATCTCGGAGAGAAAGCTCTTTGGTAGTGCTATAATTCTGAATTGAATATCATCGCTGACGCATTGAAATGGCACCAGAAGAAATTGGTAGAGCAATTTTTGCACTTAATTCATTATTTAATTTTCGAGCGTCGCAAAAACAGGGTTGTCGCATGATTTTCCGAAACAGCTGGAAAATATGGATCAAATATAGCAGCTGGTGGACATGTCGCAGTGTTAGTTATGAGAAACGAGGTAGTCTTGTTGACCTGGGTTTGAGAATTCGACTGTGTAAGCGAAGGTGATGGCGGCGGTGATGGGCCAGTAGTCGAAGTAGTGGAAGCCGCTGCTGCTCAATATCGTAAGTGGATGAGGGTGTGCCTTAATTGATGAGTGGACGATCCCATTGAAGATATAAGATATGGAAGATAGGCGACTTTACTGTAGTGGCGATTTTATGCGCCATCGATAGTAAAATGAGACTGACCGGTCATACGCAATTCAACCTTATTTTTATAGGGCATACGTGACTAGATATACGTCGTTGTTGTAAGGACCGGGCTAAATCTGGGCCGATACATTTGTCTACATGTTTGTTCTACCTCTTCTTTTCTCTTTAGTCTATCACCTACCCACGTCTTGTACCCCTTTTTAGAGCAATAAAGGAGTCTGAGATTAGGGTGTAAGCGTGATAGTCTACAGTAAGAACCCAGGTTCTTACAGTTGTTTAACCAAAGTTGCTGTCGCAGAACAACCATATGGATAGTGTAGCGATTGAAGATTTTGTTTCAACACAGAGCCCGTGAGCCGGGCGATCAACTTCAGTAGCGGAACAGTACTGCCGACCGACTTGTGTAAAATTTTTACACATGTTGGCCCAAAACACGGTGATCTGGTAATATCTTGCCGATCTAAGAACCTGGCTCTTTGAAAATTTATATACAGGTAGAACTAGTACATGCACATGAGACACATGTTTAACCGAAGAAAAAGAGAGGGAAATGGGGGCAGGAGATCGAAAGCGCGTCGCGGATCTGACCTGAGTGTAACAAATTGAAAGTGTCACACACCTACCAAGCGATCCATCAAATCTACCCCACGGGTAGCCAAAGTTTAGATTATTCTTTATTAGACTTTAAAATAGTATTAAAAAGATTTGAACCCATGATTACTCCTTGCAAAACGCGTTTGAGGACGTCTGGCAGGCTTTCGGACGACTGCTTGTGAACCCTTGTGCCTGTGATTTTGGTGACCCGAGGTTCTTCCGGCTTTACAAAAGTCGATACATTGGGATCTACTCTTCCGATTAGCCCCATTTTTCGAGGGCGTTTTGGAAGTGCTACTGTAAAGTGGCCTACAGAAAATCAGAGTTTTCGGTGGGAAGGAGGTGTTGTGGTGAGTGTAAGCACAAAATTTATACAAAAGTCGGTCTGCAATAGTATACTGAGACTTTATTTTGGACTCCTTTGTAAACAAGTCATCGTTGCAGTTTGGACTCTACATGATGAGACGACATTCTATCAAGTTTGGACATTCCCAACCAGAAGGCAAATTCTGAAGAACCACAATAATAGCCCGAATCAACCCTTGATTTTTGAGAGTGCGTGTTTCCTTGAGCTGAAATTATGACAATTGCCATGGGTAGATATAAAACGCCGCTAAAACGGCCATCCTGGGCCGGAAAACATATGAGTGAATCCAATCATACGAATGGGCTTGTCCCACTGCTTGAGCCATAATACTACGATATCAACAGTGCTATCCCGTTCCGGAAGTAACATGTTCAGCCTTCGTTCCAGATGGGTGTTAAAGGACCACTTTATAATGTATTAAGTATGTGGGTTTCATAGGAGAGATTGCCATAACTGCTCACCGCTGGATCTTTCCCTGTACAAAGTCTCATTGAACGATCGGCTTTTTTTGGATACGAAGTTACTCACACTTTCATCCGTCCATTCAATGTAGCATTTGAATTCTGTTGCACCAAATGAAACCACGACATGAAAGTTGCTGACGTAATAGTGCTTTCCAGACACCCTGAAGTTTCGTTTTACTTTTCTTCGAACAAGAGATGTTTCAGGAATGACTGCTTTAACCCAGCAGAGCTCTTGAAATTGATCTGATGACTCCGAATGAGGCATTGGACTGATGCTGATATTTGCCACGCTCACCTTCACGATCCTCATCTCGAAACTTGATATCAGGTACATCACCTTGATAGCATTCGAGGACAATATTTAGAGTTGTGGGGTTGCGGGTTGGTTGGCTGTGCCAAAATGGGAAACGAGTGAGCTCAATTTCTTGAACCACGGTGCTCTAGTCAGAGGAATATAGGTTAACTTGATCGTCATGGAAGAGATATTACTGGACCTTCTTCAGAGTCACAAAAAACCCTCCTTCAATGAACCGTTGACCAGTGACATGATTCTTCTGAACTAGAGATTTCCTTTGTATATGCTTGGGATCTCTCGGATCAAAATCATGGACACATGAAACCCCATATGTCCACTTAGCCATCCGGGCTTTGACGTTCCGGTCCAGATAAAAACAAAGCACCCCACTAGCAGAAGCCTTTTCCCTGAATTGCGAAATGATGTCAATGATACTAGTCAGTTCACTTGGGACTAAATTCCGAACGTTGCTTCATTGGGGCGGAGTACTTGGACATTTGGCCCCCCTAAGTTGGCCTTCACTTGATTAAACAGGTATGTGCTTCCTGTAAATCCACCAACTAGGACAACAATCTTAAAGAATAATTGAATCAGCGATGATACCAAAGCAAAAATATGTTCTAACCGTTTTGCTGTTGGGAACGACTTTTTTCATCACCGAATCCACTATTGCCTTCCATGCGCTTTCATAAAAGCTAGCCATTATCTTCCTGGATCAAATGTCGTAGTCGTATCCCTGCTTGATGAATCCTCAAAATTGACTCACCCATTAATGGTGATTCGACCGGCTTTAATGCCCAAATTGGGATCATTATCTTGATGTCTGCCAAATTTCACACTCATATCTGCCTTGGGATCTGTAAAATTACGCTTGACATAGTGATCAAAATAGTCAACCATTCCTTGAATTATGGCAGGATGTTCAAAAGATGAGCCCTCAAGTTTAGCTTCGTTGATATCAAAGATTCGTGAGTAACATAATTCATTGTTGAGTAAATTGTTGTCACCTTGCACATGTTCCCTAAAAGCCTGTGTCACGAATGCAGAGCCATTCAGATAGCCTGAGATGGAATAGTCAGCTACGTCAATTATCGGTTGCGAGTAACGGACATTCCGGAACAGATGATTCTTCAAACTCGAGTGGCACAGTGCTTATGGTCTTGAACGATGAGATATCGATTGTCCCACCACCAGCATCGACTACAATGAAGTAATTACCGACCTGAGACCATGTGTCAGTGCATCGATGAAAGGGGTACAGAGAAAGTTCACATTGAGATCCTTTCGACCGATTCCTCTGCTCATACACCAATGAAGGCTTGCTTCACCCTCTGAGACAAATATGATTCTGTTTTTTCCTTCCTCAGAGTCTGGGACGAGATTAGCTCGAATTGCAGCTTCGCGCATTATGGGATGCTGAACCAAATTCCATCCATTCGGATGACTGATGAAGCCGTAGGTGAGGACGGGCATAACTGAGAGTAGATTGCAAACCTTAGAATATATATGACCCGATTTTTTATGTTCTTCCAGATTTCTCCGTCACTATCCAATGCCTCGTGGAAGTGCCTAAGGGCCAGACCAGCCATGTATCGAAGAAAGTCGGCAATCACGTCAACCAGTTTCTTATTGCGAGGCAATTCTGTTTTTGGGGCTTTGTCCAGCGTTTGAGCAAGGGATTGTGGGCGGAGAAGCAGCTTAAACCTGCACCATAAATCATTATACACATGTGAGGTTGCAAATGAAATCAACTATCTAACGGGCATACCATTCTACTCGCGTCCATTTCCGCTCCTCAGCTTCATCAATTTTGCATATATCTAATGTTTCACCTCCAGCTGCCTGTAGTTTTCCTTGATGGTCATAGAAGAGGACTGTCGGTACCTTTGTGCCTTGAAGGTTGTCTCCTACGGGCCTACGAAGTGTAGTCAATTCAGGGCCTCGTTAATGAAGGTAGGAGGGATTATGCATACGAAGGAACATCCCAGATAAGCGGAACTTGGGCAGGTTCAAGCAAGACCCAAGAGGTCCCACTGTAAGTTGTGCCGAAATCAATAGAAATAACGAGATTGTGCTGAGTACCCATGTAAGGTGATCGTGTTGGAATAAGTCGGTTCATGGTCAATGTGATCACGGAACGATATGATTCGTGGTTTATATACTGGCAGGTGTTAAGCACGTTTTTGGTTCTGTCTGCCTCGTTGCTTGTACCCTTTCGATCGGGAGTTGAATCACACCTTGCTCCAGAAGTGTGACCGCCCCGGACTTCAATTGGCCCCGTGAGAAATCCATTTATGGCCTCGTTGTGTTCGTTGCGTTCGTTGCATTTGTTGCACATCACACCCCGTTTATTTCGCATCGCTGGTAGACTCCGATTCTCTTGCACAGTAGCGTCAACTCTCCCCTTTAACTAACTTCCAGCTTAAACTCTCCATAAAGGTTCCTGCAACCCTTTGACGGTCTTAGACCAGACCTTAGCCAAACGAAAGGTTTCATACGTCAACGTCACTCTCTGACTCTCTTCATCCGTGCATGATCAATGCAGCAGGAGAATAAGTGTATATCCGCATGCATAGATAGTGTGGCTCCCAATGTAAATGTGAGAAATAATGCCTAATGCGACACTTCACATTGTATTGTAATTTTCAGGTATTAATACTCTAACTTATGGAGCTAAAACTGATTCATATTTGTAGCGATCATTGCTCACTCACTCTGAGATCTGTATGTCGTCGCAACGAGATCATTGCCCTTGAAAGTTGACCACGACATAACATCGGCTATTTCCTCATAAGTTTACTACTTTCTCCGGCCATTCCTTCATTTCTTAGCAGCCACATGAAATGACCGGGCCAGAAAAGCAGGTTATTCACTATCCCACAGCGAAGTGCTGCCTCGTCATAGTACTGTATGGAAAGAGGTGCAAAATTTCCTGCTGGGAATGATCAATAGGGCTGCTACTAAAGGGCAGGCGGTGAGTGTGGGGCAGGCATGCCTGCCTCTTTATGTAAATTTAATCAACAACCAACCGGCTGGCTCAAGTTACTTACGTAGATTCCCGTTTATCCATCAAACCCAATTGTACCTGAGTTTCCCCAGTTATTACTGTACGTGTTGGAGCGAGTGAAATCGTTGCATGTCCGATGCCCTCAGTTCTCTATCTGGAAGTTTTCCAAGACCGAGGACATTCGACTAGTCTCAAGTTAAGTAATAATAATTTACAAGCTATCTGAAACAAGTAGAAGAATATGTAATTTTCATGTGACTATCTGATCAATACGTGTACGATGTAAGATGATTAGAGAGAGAATGCTTCATAGATGCGCTGCAGTCGAAGAGATGAATCTGAATAAGAGGGGCGGGGACGGATTGGGCCAAAGGGGCGTCCTTCTGTTTTGTCTTCGCCTTGATCACCAAACCAGGGTGGAGGCGCGTCGCTGGGAAGGTGGGAAGATTGGGAAAAAGTGGCACCTTCCAGCCTAACTTACCAATCATGAGTACAAAACTAACACGGGAATTCGAATCCAGACCTACCAAAACTTGAATGTAAGGACGAGAACGGTAGGGGGACCTTTGAGATGGATCGGGTTGGGAGAGAAAGAGGAATAGGTGTAGGGATACGCTTTCATTGAATAATGCTGAGAATTATTGGCGAGTAAGCATGGCCGAGAGTAAATGTGAAGGGAGATGAAGGAGAAGTACTTCGTGGCTGGTGCTTGCACCCAACAGGTGAGATCGGCCATTGATACTTATGAGCTCCCAAGTATTAGCGGCTTATAGGCTTGTCGATATCCATGGTGTTAATCCCTTGCATACTCCTGGGCAGCTCACTTGGGAAGGAGACCAGAAGAGTCCAGAAGCTGACAAAGTGATTATCGTTGAAGTAGGAACTTGGACTTTGCGGACAAAACGGGGCAGACGCCCAACGTCGATTGCAGTTAAGGAAGTTAGTGGGGTAGAAAGGGATGACATCGCCCTTGCCGCTAATCTTGACCAATGGTGATCGCCCGAGGGCGGGGAGAGAGATGATGGTAATTAAGGTACTGAGATGGATGGATGGATGGATGATGGTTGGATGGATGATGGTTGGATGGATGATGGATGGATGGATGGATGGATGATGGATGGATGGATGGATGATGGATGGATGGATGGGTGGATGAAATCTAAATTTTATATCCCGCTAGCAAGCTGCCGAATGACGCTAAGACGCGGCCCGGGCATACCCGGAGTCATCTATCTACAATCGAACAAACAAATAAAAGGAAAGGATAGATGGGTGCGATGATTGGGGTTAATGGTTTGCGTGGCCAGAGGCATTGGGGGTTTGGGATTCGTGTTTTCTAGTGGGAGGTTATTGTATGTGTGATGACTGAGGTTCGTGATGGTACTGAGATGGACTGTAAGGACTGGGCAAAATCCGGGCCGATACATTTGTCTACATGTTTGTTCTACCTCTTCCTTTCTCTTTAGTCTATCACCTACCCACGTCTTGTACCCCTTTTAGAGCAATAAAGGAGTCTGAGATAAGGGTGTAAGCGTGATAGTCTCCAGTAAGAACCCAGGACTAAGGTGGCCATGATGCGATTAGCAGATGCAAGTTGACAGAATTTGCATCATCATCATGGCCTGTCGTTTGGATTGTCTTTCAGCACTGACATCGATTGAGTCAAGACCATCGAGGACAGTGTTTCGTGGTTGGGCATATACAGGTTGTGTTGTGGTGAGGTATAGACGAAGTTGCCCTGTCTAGGAAAAGGTGATTTGCAATCAGGTTATAATTGAAATGCGCGTTGCACTTGCATAGCAGCTGCCTCGGCTTTGCAACTCGTAGGTGTTAGCTTAGTATGCGTTGAAAGTTGTATCTTCACGAATGGTAAATCAGTCTTGGAGACCATCAGATTGTCCATGTTGGCTGTTGAGCGATAATTGAAAGTTTCAACGACTGCCTAGAAGGAATAACGTGATCTTGTATAACTGGACAATGGGGAGCAAAAATTCAATGAAGGGTGATAATGCATGAGCTCCAGTAATATTGCATTCACTTATACCCTTCTTACCCTTTTCTTCTGAAGTCAACAACCTATCCGGCGTTGACTTCCGGACATGGTGGCACAAATGACTTGGCAAATGTTTGTGTGGTCCCAGCAATCAACCTGAGTATAGAGAGGGATATCAAGAGGCCATAGCGTAGAGCAGCTGGTTCAAGTGTGACGTGATTGCAACTTGAACATAGACGGTGATGGTTGCAGTTCACTGTCGAGGTCTGACCCTGACGGTTGCACAGCTACCTCCGATTTTCTACGCCACATTCCCCTTCGAGATACTTGTTCAGAAGTATGCGCTGACTGGGAAGCGGACATGTCTTGTCTGCGGACAACGACAAAAACCCTGAGTTTCCCTGGGTACCAAACATGGGATTATTCTATTGAGCAACCCCTAGGGTTCAGCACCCCCTTCCGATAGTTAGTCAGCAGGCTATCGGAATATCATTGAACAACCCAATTAATTGAATGGCTGATTTTCTTACCACCCATACCTCTGATGCCAAATTCTCCAACCGCTGTAATGATCAGAAAATCTACCCTCTGAGTAGCCATGCCAGACATTTCACCATCCTCCTACCAACCATCTGTTAAACATGAATAGCATATTCTACTGTTCGACAAGTTGGTTCCTGGATCAGAGATAAAGGAATATCCGATGATCGGTTGATTGATGGATCGGAGATAGGAGATCGGTTATAGATCACACATCGATAACAGATAGAAGACTTGATGACGTGCTCCGCAGCATCTGAGACTGTTATGCAATTGGTCCACATACTTGGCTGAGTAAAAGCCAAGACACTAAGATAGACACGCTTACGCATTGTCTCCTTATTGGATGATAAGGAATTAGTGGCAGTGCAGGTCGTAGTATATATACTCCTTGTATTCTACAGAGTTGCTGTATCAAACCAATCTACTCTTTACTCTTACAAGTGCTACATCTAGTCTTCCAAACTAGATCTCTATAAGAACTGCCCAGTTGCTATTGCTCAATACCATCTTCCCTCCCCTGCTGCCATGATTGTTGGAGTATTACGGAGCCAATCGGCTAATCCCAAATACCCATGTTTGACATTTACGAACATTTGTTCAGTCTCATTTTTAGCTTATCTTATCTGCATCAGGAAAAAACGTCATGGCTATTGAGCACTATATAGTCTCTGTAGGGGACATAGCCGGCATAGCCAAGTCCCCTTTATATAG
>WSUA01000057.1:0-50645 GCA_019633455.1 Tulasnella sp. 419
ACTGTACTTTGCCCGAGTTCGGGTTTCAGGCCAGGAAGGACCTTCAGATAGGATAGTAGTATATCAGCGACACAGCTCCTAAGAATGTAACATATCTTACCCAATGACGCCACTGCCCAAACTTTTGATCGTGACGACTTGGAGCATCCTAGTAGTCCCAATGAGTAATCGGAGATTTACACTAAGGTTTCACTCACAGGATCTGTCAGAACGATCGTGTACGTAGCAGATGTAGACTCCTGAACACAAGGGGGAAATACGCTGATGTGTGCCTGCACGTCAAAGTAGGGCAAGTATTAACGTACATCACTAGAGAAGGAACTTAGTCGGATAACAGGTTCTTCCTTTGCATCCTGTATCAACAGAGCGTTTCCTTCCGAGACGATTTTACCGCAGGTTGGATATTGGACATTGAGCAAGATACTGGGTTTAAAATCATGGGGGACCACAGTGCCCAGCAGTTCATTCTCCTTCAGCGAGCTCAGGAGAGTATTTTGGGAGGCGAGAAGCGACATATTCTGAGAAAGGATTGAGGTGTCAGTCTTCTGCGAATGACGATAATTTATAGAAGGAGCCCGGGCCGCCCGATCCGGCACGGCACGCCTAACAGATCATCCTAGTTTCCGTAGCTTCGCTAGTTATTCATTCGCGACTTGTCGAATCAACATGAAAGGAATGGTGTCATTTGATGCTAAGCAGCCTATTGAAAGGAGGTAAGGTAAGGTCCAGCTGAAAGGGGAGTAAAATCGACGACAAAGTGAGAACTGTCCATGAAGAGATAACTGAGAGCAGATTGCTTAGAAAGTGAGAGCCAGCGAGAGAATGTACTACGAGAAGAGTAGTTTGTAATCGACATTGCCCTAAAAAACGATCCCAGCGCCCGTTATCAACCCAAGTACACCGAGGACCATGCTTATCCATAGCGACGAAGTGGTGAGTGATTGTGCACCATTACCATTGAATGGCACGTAAGAGGGTGACGCCGATTTGCTTGCTCCAGTTCCTCCGACGGTTACGCTTGCTCCCTATATGAAATGAGCAAAGCAATCATGAGTCCAAGACCCTGGGAATTACAGGGAGGAAACGCACCCCAACACTCCTTGACCCATCCTCATACTGGCAGTCAGAACTTGTGCAAAGGCATTTCCCAGCAATGGGATCCCAAAATGCCGTACTACAGTTAGCAGGCACTTTTGAACAGAAGTCAGCCATGGAACCAAGTTACCAAACCTAGCAATGGTCACTTACATCTGAATCGCAGTTGCGAGCCATCAAGAGGTGTTGCCTGTGGTGGATTGGGGTTATCAGGTGTGGGAATTTCTGATGGACATCCATACTGAAAGTAAACCAATGATCAGCGAACGTGAGCGGACAGTTGATGCTATAATACGTACACAGGTCTGGAAGGGGAAGTCGGAAAATTGGCATCTAGCGAGTAGCCCGTCTTGGTTTCCTGGCATGCCATTGCATATTTTAGCGGACACCTGAGGAACCGGACATTTGAAAGCATCAAGGTTTCCCAACTGTGAAGCAGGTGTAGGCTTCTTCATCCACTCGATGAGTTGCTCGTTAGTTATAATCCACACTACAGGCGAAGTTCGTCAGCACCCTTCATGACAGGTGAATGGTTATTCTGTACCGTTCTGATGCCCTTGAGCCCAGTCGAGGAATTGATTGATCATGTTGATGGTTCCAGTAGGGGCGGCGACGCCAGGTAAATTGGGCTACATAAGAGTGAGCGGCTCTATCAGGTTCTAGCGGATACATTTCACATACAGCAACATGAATGGGATGGGTGTACAGTCCAAAGGGTTGCTTGTTACCGTTGTCTAGAAATGCAAGTGTTATTTACGAAACGTGTAAGAGATAACGAAGACATACAGTGATCTGTGAAGGCCTTTTGCATCCACGATAGAGTAGCAGAATCATTCGCAGCAGTACCAGTGCCCAAGTCCCTGCGATAGAGTTCAGTAAGTGTTAAGTTATTGGAATAAAGATCGATCATACAGCCAAGGATCCATCAGATGAACACCAGCTACTCCTCTCTCATCGAATATCGAATACATGGGAATCTCCCATAATCCTGGTACTTTGGGAAGCCCATTGCACACAGTCCCTTGAATTCCTTCGTTTTCGCAGCTGTTTGCCAAGCCGTAGTCCAGAGTGTATGGCCAATAGGCATCAGTGTTAGGATCAGTAACCGGCACGGATGCAGATGCAGATGAATCGTATGTAAACTGGGAGTCTTTCAATATGCCAAACATGTCGGCTGTGAAGTTGAGATATGGGGCTCGGAAGCCTTTGATCTCAGATAGTGGAATGCCTCCGAGGGCGTTTAACGCAATGAGATTGCCATTGATTTCATCAGCACCGGGTTGTCCCACATGTGTCATTCTAAATGGTTGGTTTACCATCAGACTGCAGTCAGGATGGTGATGCTGGTTCACTCACGTATGGTCCGCTATTTCGTTTCCAGCAACGTACCATTCGGTCACATTGGCATAGTTTGTATACCCGAGGGAGGTGAAGAAGGTCATTTTGACAGGGCAACCATTGGGGTTTCGTCGTTGAGCTAAAAATTGATTGACCGAGGCGAGGGTGTAAGGTTGAATGGCATCATCCCTAAGCGGCATTTAACAGGGTTAAAACGAGCTATCAGAGTGCGTATATGAATGCACTCACGCGGTGAATAAGACAAACATCGGAGTGTCGGCCTGGATAACATGTGGTGAGTGGACGGTGGTATGCCTCCTCAACAACAACACTTACAGGAGAGAGTCCTCCAGGAGGACTTGTGCTAGCACATAAGCAATTTGGGAGTTGGCACTTGCTGGCGTCACAGCTGTACGTATGAACACCATTGGCTCCCGTCGGTGGTCCACCATCCTGTGCCATCACAAGAGCTGAGACTGCAGCGACCGCGGCGGCTGCACGTAAAAACATGGAAGTAAAGTACTTTGAAGAATGAAAAGGAAAGAAAGCAAGTGGATGAACGAAGTCGTCAAGGGCTGTGATCAGCCAGTGAAAGGAACTGGTCAATTAGCAAATGGTGGTGGTGAGAAAAGAGATGCACTTTTCAAATTCAAATTCAGCTAGGAGTTGTTCCCATTCGTGGCTATGTCCCCACACAATGCCGAGAAACTCGCCGAACCATTTCGAAGATCCCCAAAATACATATGTGTTGCGTAACGCTAAGACATGATACACAATACCCAGAAATCTCGCTCCAAAAATAAATGACCGAACTAAGTATCTGATCCAGTGGAAAAAAGAAACTGTGTAGCATGATCTGCGTATATCAACCCAGAGAACTGGAGGTTGACAGAATACCAGAGTGTCTTGTCCAAGCTTTTCTCCGTTCCTCTGCTGCATGAAGCATGGATTTCAGGCTTCGTTCTAGAACCGGCTTCGTCAAGACACTGGAAGAAACTCGAAATCAGAATTACAGCCAGAACAAAATCTGAGACACACTTACTAGTCAACACCGGCATCGTAATACTCCTTCTGATCCTCCTTCAAGGCATTTCCTGTAACTCCTACCACAAAGTCCTTTCGGTTCATTGCCCTGAGTTGAGCTACCACTTCCACTCCGCTTAGAACAGGCATTTGATTATCCAAAAATATCACATCATAATTTGGCCTTGATGGTATTCCATCTTCCGACGAGTCCGTAGTAGCCATGTCTACCGCGATCTTGCCATTCTCGGCAGTAGAAACCTTGCACCCTAACCGAGTCAGCATTCTGCTCATCAGCTTCCGGGTTAATGCATCGTCATCCACCACAAGCACTCTCAGTGCACCGTCATCGGTGGGTGACGTTGATGGCTTCACTGTTGAAGCTTCCGATGCGCCCGATTCCGTGGCAATCAAGGGAGGTGGTTCTGGCGCATTAGCCACAGAGCTCGGTAAGTGCGGCGTCATATTTTTGGTAATTCCAAAGGAGTTGTTTGTTTCGGATCGAGTTTCCTCCTCCTTTCCTACCCGTGGGGCACTATTATCTTCTTCGACCGTGACTTGATCACCAGATTTCCGTTCTACATCACTAGTTATGCTGTCGAGACTTCCAATGGTAGCGTGATTTGTGATTCCTTCGGTTAATCGCCCGGCTCTTATAGGTAGGAGTTCGATTTGGCCAGAATGTTCCATCAACAATTTCATTGCCGACGTCACCCTCCTCTGCTGGACTTGGTTCGCCAATGTTGATGCCGGACCAACGGACACGGTACTCCCGTCCAAGTCAAAAGTATTTTCGCCATTAGAGGTCATAATGGTGGAGGGAGTTTCTCCTTCACCTTGAGGCGGTTTAAATGCGTCGGTTGTAGATGGCACATGCGCAAGGGCACTTGCTACCATGTCTTCCTTAGCATCCACCTTTGCCCGCTCAATTACTTTAGGGCCTACACCTACAGGCAACTCTACCCAAAAGATTGACCCCACTCCGCGTTTACTCTTTACGCCAAACCTGATAAAGGGCATAAAGAATCAGTGTATTGCAACAGAAGGCATCGATTCTGCTTACCTCCCCCCGGAGAGCCGAACAATCTGTTTTGAAAGCGCCAAACCCAAACCAGTTCCCTTCCCACCTTGTAATCTGCCGATCTCTGTATGGACATAAGGACTAAACAGCCTGTTATCCACCATGTCCTTTCGCTGTATCCCAACACCGGTATCCTCAATCTCTAATCTAATGACTATAGTCTCCAGGACCGGAGGAGGAACATGCTTTTGGGAATCTTGGGAGCTTTTCGCTTCAGGACTAGCGTCATGAGATTCTAGGTGGGCCGAGGTTAAGTGAGCAATATCTGGAACTGGACCGTTAGGTGACGTTTGGAGACCTGCATCGATTTCATCTATGGAACAGGGCGAAGGCTGCGCTGGGGGTGGATATATGAGTTTTGTTCTTATAAAGATCTTGCCTCCCGCCACCGAAAATTTTGCTGCATTGCCTGTGCATTGTTTCAGCGCGGTTTCTACGATAAAAATTATGATCGACTCACTAGCCAGATTAGTGACGATTTGTCGTAACCTATGTTCGTCTCCTACGACCAGACCACCCCCTTCAGTTTCCCCCTCAATCCCTTCCTTGACCATCAATTCACGAGCAAGACTAACTCCATTGGATCCTCCAATTCCCATTTTCATCGCCATTGAAAGAGCATCCCTAGCGACTTGATCAATTCTTGGATCCAGTTCGGTCATCAATTCCAACTCCCGGGCCTTGGCCGTGAGTCGCAGAGGAACAAGAATTCCTTTAATGACTTTATGAAAGGAATAGGGTCGATTGACAGACTCGAATCGACCGGCGTCCATGCGATTACTATCAATAATTGAATGAGTCAACGCGTCAGATAGATCAGAACGACGTACAAATCAAGCACATCATTGAGGACTTTGCTCATCATATTCAAGCTTCCTTCCAATGCAGTAAACTCTACGCTCTCCTTATCACCGAAAACACCAGCTGCATCCATATTTTGAACTGCAAGCACTGCATACGAAGACACAACAGTGATCTGTTGAGCATCATAGCAGGAAAGTGATTGGGACACTTACGGGCGGTGTTAAGTGGGACACGAA
This sequence comes from Tulasnella sp. 419, assembly GCA_019633455.1. Lineage (NCBI taxonomy): Eukaryota > Fungi > Basidiomycota > Agaricomycetes > Cantharellales > Tulasnellaceae > Tulasnella > Tulasnella sp. 419. Next base: position 5,578 of record WSUA01000057.1, read on the forward strand.
CCTGAAGAGAAGTTTGTCAAAGACGTCAGACATTTGCTGTCATCTCAACTCACTTCATGAAAAATATAACTGGAAAACCTTTTCTTGGAGTCTGCAGCTTTCCTTTCGCTGACTTGGGCCTTTTGAGTCGCACGATATTGGGTCTATGAGAATCAAGATTCGAATAGGGGTGAAAATGTCAACTAAGTATCAGCATCACCCAGCGTAGTCAATCTGGGCTCAGTACAACACACCTTTAGGCGATCTCGCATGGTGAAAAGTCTTCGCTCGGATGTTTCTCGCTGATAATGAATCCAGAGCAAAAATGAAATATAGATGATGTAGTTCACAACATTCCTAACTAATTGAGATAAGACGTTTAGCTGGAATACTGAGCATGAGCGAAGAGAACCGACTCACTCCATGTGTGTTTATGCGCAATTCTGCGTATTTATATAGAGTTAGGGTTAGAGCATGGAGAAAGGGAGAGGGGACTGAATGCACTTACACAGGTGCCATAGTCCCTACAATGAAAATCGCACTAATAGTTTGTGAGATCCGATTTTGCCCAAGGGCAAAGAGAGATATGACAGGAAAAGCGCTTGTATAGCTATAGTCCTGAATCAGTAAAGATCGCCGTGAGGGAACTACAACGAATGGAAACCCACTAAAAGATCCCGACAAAGTCTTTGCGCGGACAAGGAAATTTTGCCTCAGTGGTATCAAATGTCCCACACAAGCGCATCAAGAGCAACGCTGCGGATACATGAGCACCATGACTCAAGCAAAGCAATCGCACTTACAATAGAAAGGCCACACCCACATTGAGAACGACATATAGAGCTGCCATAATATTGAGTGATTTCTAGGAAGATCAAATATAACCATCAACGGCATCGGAACTACGAGTACTGGTGCTATCTGATATTGCGCCAGTCAAAACAGGGAGACATTTATAAATTGGGTGAAACTCACTGCGTAGTAAAATATCTTGTCCGCTAGAAGAGCATGTTCTCTTGGGATAAGGATGCACACTAACACCTGAGGCGATCCGAAGTCAGTAGGAGGGGGGGAAATACAATAGTTACGGCACAAACCCAGTTGATAATGTTGAAAAGTGTACCCCAAAGCATCAGCGTTTTGGTCTGGAAGTACATTTCCCTTTGATAGTGTGCTTCAGCCGCAGGGTCATAGAATTTTGTGGCGAAGAAACGCTGCGTTATTGCCCAAAGCCGAAAGCGAATTACTGAAAGAAGACGAAACCGACTGAAGAAACCGACGTCATCGGGTCCACTATCAGCATCTGTCGCATGGGTACCATGCGTTCCACTGCCTCCCGGAGTTCCGCCTGCTTCAGATTGTTGGGTTTGTTGGGTGGTGGATTTCGTGTGCTCAAGTATAAAATCGTTATCAACCACTACTTCGTCGATGGTTTGATCTTCTTCATCTGCCTTTTCTTCGTCCCCCAAGAGCCGCGCATTCGGATTTGGTCGGAAGCCATCGTATTTTGCCCGTTTGCTAGAGGAATCGGTGGTGGACTCTACGGCTTCGGCACTCCGTTCGTCCGATGGGATACTTGGGTTGATTCGCTTCTTGAATCGAGCCCAATGTACCCGCAAATCCGGCTTGAATGCGGCCTTCTTGCTTGTAGACGAAGCTAGAGCTGGAGGAGGCAGCTCACCAGAGTCTCTATGACCTGGTCGCTTTGGCTGAAGGACCATCCCAGATACAAAGCGTCCGGCAATCCTGATCCCTTGAAAGCTGGCAGAGTGGACGATGTGGTTCTCCCAACGCTGCGTTTTTGAACAAAAACATAAACAGTCGAAATTCAGGAACAGGAACGATCGATCACATGACGTCATTGGGTAAAAAATTTCTTTCAACAGAACTGCGCTCAGTCAAATTGCAGTGAACGAAGAAATATCTTCACTGTGCCCAAGTAGCGCTAACATAAATATCTCCCTTCTAGGTTGCAGGTTAAAGGGACACCCCGGTGTTGCGGAATGAGCATCTTTTAGTCAAGTCGGGGATGCAAAGCCGGATGGCCCAAACATTACATGTTGAGATCATTCTCTACTACTAGAACTACTTGCGGGATAGTGTGGTATCCCGTCTTGGTCTCGTTTTATAGTTTTTCGAACTTGATACCATGGTTTCTCAACCAATTTAGTGCTTGTGCTGTTGCTACCATAATATCATTCTCAGCTCGGAATTCTTGAGAAGATATAATGCCCACTAGCTTTTCTACAGTCCCTGTTCTAGACGCCTCGTGCACCAGCTTTGCCACAGAAGGGGAGTGAATGGGCACATTAAGGAAGATGTTGCGAACACAAACCACACCCCGATGAACAAGCTGCGGCTTAGAACTCGAATCAGCTACTCCTACTCCTTCAGAGGATATCAACCCTGTCAAGATTTGTAGGATTCTTGTAGGTCCATTATCTATCTCTTCCAAAAGTATCCGACAAGCGTTCGAAGATGATGTGAGCATCGCTAGCGCACCTGACGCGGCCAATCGCGTAGGGGCATCATCAACGTCCGAAAGAGCCATGAGGATGTGGATGCGGCTAGCAACTACCTTGCTGGACCTATTTTCGTCATCTTCAAGTTGTGTGTCAGATACCTCTCCCGTGTAGCGTTCCCAAACCTGCTCAGATGATACAAGGTTGCACAGTAATTCCGTCGCAGCTCTGCGGACCATGACATTGTCATCCAAAAGCAGGTTCTCGACTGCCAAGAGGCATCCAGTTTCTCGCTCTGCGATGCGGGAAGATAGCTGTGGTCCTAACGAGGCTAAGTTGGTCAAGGCCATCAGGGCTTCGAATTTCTGGAGCAACGTCGAGGAGGAATGTCGCAAAAGATGTGAAAACGGTCGAACCGCGTCGAGGGAGGATGAAGCGTCTGGGCCGAATAGAAGGATTGGCGACGATGTTATCGCGAGTTTGGCGAGTGCCTGAATCGCGAAAAGATCTGCTGCCTCGAGTTGAAGATCTTTTGTGCTTAGTTCTGCTGCTGGAAGGGGAGAATTCGCGGAGGGATCCATCTTTACCTTTGATGATGGCATGGAAGCGTGTATAATCTTGAGAAGCAGTTTGGCACCTCCGCTTTGTATTATTTTGCCTCGATATTCCTTATCTTCAACGAGATTGAGCATTGCCCTTCCAATCGATCGTCTGACGCTGTCACTTCCAGCAACCTCGGAAAGCCCCGCCAATGCAGATGAAACCCCAGCCTTGATAAGCCTCGAGCATCTGATGCGAACAGCAGGATTTTCTTCTAAAACCTGGTTTGAGTCGTTCGCATGTCGAGTCTCCTCCAGCCGACCAGTAGCGGCACCGCCTCTGGCCATTTTCCTCAACCGATCCACTTGTATCTCTTCCTCGCTCATAATTGGTTTATAAGCCGTGATATTCTCAATTATAACCCCAATACCGTAGAAGAACGCCAGGTTGGTCCTGCGAGGTGAAGGGGTGTCGTCCTTGATCTCCACGACAGGAACGGGGCCGGTCTGGTGTTTTCGAGGTGAGGGTGCCAACGAAAACAAGCTTTTGAGGAACTGAGCATCATTGGACATGGCCTCCTTGATGTTTGGCTCCGTGGAAAGATATGCCAAACACTCGATGGCGTCTTGTGCGGCTTTGGTCCCTTCTACGGAAGGTGCAGGAGCGCCACTGACCACGGTCTTGGAGGAGTCCTTCACCAGCGATATCATGAGCTGTGCCAAACTTTTATTATCTCGATTTCCGTCACCGGAACTGATGCTCGCGCCTTCCGTGTTCTCTCCAGGCAAGCCTGCTACATCATCTGAGCGTGTCTTTGATATCTTTGCCAAGGCAACCGCAGCGGCAGCCCTCAGAGGCGGAGCTCTGGAGGCTTCTACTCTGTCCTCTAGCCAAGAGATGATATCAGGCGAAGTCATTATCGCCTGACAAGCGCGTTGTCCACCAGCCTGCCCTAGGAGACTTGCAATTGCAACATCCATCTCTTCTCCTGGAAATAGCTCCGATGCCTCCATCACGGACTCTATCACTCCATCTTTGCCAAAAATCTCTGAAGCCACCTGCGCATCTACGTGAAAGAGCGCGGTAAAGAAGGAGTGCGCTTCGTAGATCGAATCCGGATGCGCAGAGCTAAGACGAGATTGGATAGGAGGGGCGAATAGGTTGACAAGATTAATTGTCGCTGCTTGTTGTAGCTGCGAGGTGGCTTGAGCGGGTTTGGGTCGGGCATTAGCAATGACCTTGGAGAGGATCAGATAAGCGAGAGATTGTGTAGTCGCAGGAGCCTCTGCATTGAGAGAACGAATGAGAATAGATAGGTGTGAATCCAGAGTATTCTTGTTAACCTTGAGTCCTTCCACATCATCTAAGCTTTTCAAGAATTGGCGAAGGATGGGCTCGTCATCAGCCATCGCGGTCTCGGTGCTTTGGTAGTTTCGATGAACAAAGCACGTGATCAGGACTGAATCATTCGCACTTCACCGATCCACTGCAATATCGCAATACCACAGGCTGAATTAGGGCATGAATGGAGAAAGACAATCAATATTTAAGATTAAAACACAGAACTACAAGTACATGAGGAGCAAAATTAATTGGAAGAAAAGCAAGACTGACGAAAGTGATGCACCGTCACGCCCAAGGACCCTCCAGTCAAATGATTACAGCAGCTTTGTGGGGTCTGCACACGCGACAGTGAATGTCACTCAATGCAGTTTTATTGGGAACGGATGGATTGACAATGCTGATCGATAATGACAGGGTATATCATGGGCTCAAGCGCGACAGAATGGGGCGAAAGAGAGAGAAGATGCAGCATGTTGTGTGGATGTATGTAAAATGCGACTAAAAGATCCAAAGAAAAGGAGAAACCGTAATCGAGGTCATCAGTTTCTGTAAACATTTTGGGGTCATATAGCGAAGATACGATGCTGCTACCATCGCATACCTAGGCGGGCACAGAAAACTAGAACTCAGATAAACTGCAGGGGGGAAAGGTGGAGTTGTCAGTAGAAAAAAGCCGAGAATGAAGGAGAAACACATTGGTTAACACGATACATATCGAAAGCCATGGGAACAAGACAGGATGAAGAATAAGGAAGGAGGAAAACAATGAGAACAGTAGATCAGAAAGAGTGTAATGGAGAGTGGAGTGTAGATCGTCCGCATTCATTTGAGATTAAATATTTTTGGGCTGGATGAGATCCAAGTCTATAAGCGGAAAGCGGGCGACATCGGAGAACCCACAATATACTACCGTAATGGGAATTCGTCAATTAGTATCTGATCTGGAAGCCACCGAGTCTACTACTCACCAGTTTGAAATCAGGAGATGACCTTTTGAGCTCCTCCAAACGCCCACCAGTTAGACGAACCGTCATTCAATCCGGGGCTACTTGCACGGGGAGTATCAATCCCAGCGAAAGCGCCTGTTGGAGTGAAAGCTGCGCCTTGGCCAGGAGGACTCATTCCTAACCCCATAGCATACATTGACCTATCCAAACCTGATCCTGGAGAAGAAGAAATAGGAATGGCAGTCCCGTTGATGGCGTTTGGAGAAGAATATCCAGAACGCTTATTGACGACACCCATCGAGTCGGAGACGCCTCTTGAGTGTTGACCTCCACGATTTCCACCGTTCACACTACCTCCTCCAACTGGAACAGAAGGAGAAGGTGTAGCGGTCGGACTGCTGACAAAGAAGCAATACTTGGCCAAAAACTCCGGAGGAGGCCCGTTATAGGCACCACCCGATCCCGATCCACCCATTGAACTGAGACCATCCACACTTCCTGTCCTGTGAGGAGGTGTACTGCTGGTATCTGAAATGCCGAGGGTCGAAGGATTCCTCTTTCCAGGAGATCTGCTGGTGGCCGATCCAGTGCCGGCCAGATTGACGGCATCGAGAGAGTTGCTCCTTGAACCCAATCCGAACGATCGAGCAGGTGGGATTGCGCTAGCCATAGTCGGAGGAGTAGCCATCGTAGGTGGAGATGTCTTCCAAGCAGGTCGCGAAGGCATGTCAAGTCTCATTCTTCCCTGATTGACACGCTTATCGAGATTGCTTATCTGCTTCTCGGGAGTGGGTGGACGGATGACATTCCAGGGGTCATCATCATCTTCGGATCCTGACGTAGATGATGACGACTGAGACGAGGCCGAGGTAGTGAAAGAAGCCTTGTGAGTGGGCCTAGATGCGGACAATCCGGAAGGTACCCCGGTTGATGGCCTCGGCGAGTTGAGTTTGACCGTAGAACTGGAACTTGATGGAGACAAATCGCCTTCCTCGCTCGTTGCCTTCAGCGGGGGAGAGAGTTTCCTACCCAAGGGAGCCACCGAATTGGCTTGTTCTTCATGAACGTCAACTTCAGAGATACTAACTTCGGGACTCAACTCCAGGTCCGGTGTGCTATTGTTGGAGTCTGCGCCAGAATCCGGAGGAGTAGGAAGAAGTGGCTGTTGCACCGCATCCGTGAAATCTCCTGGCATAGTAGCACCATTCTTCTTATCCTCTCCACCCTTCAAGCCAGCTTCACCACTATTCCTAAACCACATCGCGGCCGCAGTATTCGCGTCTTCGAAGCTAGGGACACGCATTTCACCCAGACTAGAGATTGAGCTTGATGACTCAACTCTTGGATGACTGTTGGCAGGCTCGTCAATCATTGTCGCAGGCATACCCCCGACAATTTTCAAGCCCAAACCGCCATCATATGGAGTCACGGGAGAAGTGCTGGAAGCGGTGGAGTACATGGAAGTTCTTGAACCCGTAGTAGGCGTCGTAGTCGGGGATGTCGAGGTTGGTTTGACTGGACTGGCGTAGTTGGATAAACTTAATCTCTTTTTGCCTCCTGCTGGAACGGTTACAGGCTGAACTCCCGTCGAGATGCTTAATCCGGGGCTCTTGCTAGCATAACCAGTGGTGACAGGCTTTTCTGCGTACATGCTTGGAGTACCCGTAGTAGCAGAGGGTCCCAATGCATCCCGAACATTGGTGAGAGATGATGAAGGAGATATCGGCAATGCTCCAGGCATGGGGGGCGTATATGTCGTGGATGAGCTTTCGGGCTTTCGTGGGCTACCAGGAGGACTAGCTTCCACAAAGGTAGGTCCTCGTCCCTGTCTGAGCTGCACAGGTGGATGCTCATCTCCAGATGGAAGAAGAGGGGCGAGCTTGGGTTTCAACTTGAGGCCAATCGTAGCTGCTGATGGCTTGATTGGACCTGGAGGTGGTAAGGGAGGCAAGGAAGTAATTCGTCCAGCCGTCGAGGAACTCGAAGTAGTTGCAGGAGCAGAAGTGGGAGTAGATGAAGGTGCAGCTGTTCCGGCGCCCGTTGTCGACCTTTTCCCGACCTTGAAGCCTACTTCATAGTTCTTTGTCAAATTGTTGTCCCACCATTCTCCACCAGACTCGAATCCCCATTGACTAGGGACAGTGTATCTGACCACCAGAACGAGTCGCTTGTTCACCAAAGTCCGTTCCACGTCCTCCAATTTGATTACAAAAGTGAAACGATCCCACGAATCCTGCTTACCTCCCATGGAGAATTTGGCGTTGGTAGTCGTGGGTTGATAAGCGTTCACGGGGACGGAATTGCCATTGGTTCCATCAAGCGATAGACCAAGTGGGTTGGACGCATGTGAATGGGCCGAGAATGGAGGAGGCAATGAGGGTTGAGAATCGGAATATGGGCACGACACTTCGGATGTGGTCTGCCAATCATCGAGTGTGAAACGGACTGCGACGCGCTTCTGAAAGGCGACATTTCGGACGAGAACTGCGAGAATGGTAGGGCGATTGTGAGCAAATGGAACAAGGCATGAGAGCGCAAACGAAGCGATAAGGAAGAAGTGGGGTAAGACGCGGAAAGGGAAACCTGTGTGTTGGTTCCAAGACAAGAAACCAAATTGGGCAGGAATCACCCCAAAACAGTGGGAGATCTGAAGGATGAGTGCGAACTGCATCCAGACGTAATCTCAAGTGGAGAAGAGACGAAAATAGACATGTTGGAAATTAACTCACCACTTCCTCGCAGTGCTGGAGGCTTCATGGACGGGAGCGTCAGAGTCTCGAGATAGACCATGGCTTTCTCGCCATTGAGGATGCCACCACAACCAATGTTTGCGGGGGCCGGGACGAGACTGGTTTTGGAATCATCGAGAATAACGATGGATTCTTCCGTTTTTGGCATTACGGGGAATGGGTACCTAGATGAATTCCACGTCCCCCAAGTAGTGGATGAGGAATCATAGCCTTCTGTCTCGGTTTCAGTGTCATTACCACCTGTTGAGAGGGAACGAGGACGGGCAGTCTTGGCGAAAACGACGATGGACTCGAGAGATGATTTTTCGGATGCAAAATGGACGGATTTGGGCGTTTGTGGAAGGGCTGTACAGAAAAAAATTAGTAGGATGAATAAAGGGCCGATTTGGATACACTTACCTGAAGAAGGACTGTGGGGAGAGTCGAGTTCGGGGGAATTTTGACCGGATGGTGTGATGTTGGAGGGGAGATTATGCGGGGTGGTTGGGGCGGATTGGGTGACAGTTCTCGGATGCGGACTACCTAGTGACGGCAGATGTGGTGAAGAGTGATTGGACTAGATGAAAAAAACTATTAGTAATCTTCATAAGACAATAGGGCAAAAACAGCTCACTTTGAGAGATGGCTTGAGTGGGCGAAGATTGCGGGTGTTTGGTGAAGCTCGGGTGCTTGAATATGGAGACCTGTAGATGGATGGAGTGTCTTGGGGAGATGGAGAGGGAATTGTAGGAGTGGAAACAGAGCGAGAGAGACCATTGTATTCGTGGTGGGGAGTAGGAGAGGCTAGGGAAGGGAATGGAATGCTGTCTGGAACTTGTACGACTTGGTCGTCATCTTCATCGTCGTCGTCATCATCAGAGCCCTTGAGCTGGAATTTCTTTTGAGGAGTCGAGGGAGATTGAACTTGAATAGAAATGGGAGGAGAAGGGGACTTGAGAGTGGTCGTTACAGCAGGCTTACTAGCCCGTCTGGGGAGAGATGGAAGGGGAGCGAAAGCATTGTTGCCATGTTCATCGGTAAAAGAGCGTTTGTGGTTGCGAGTACGAAGTTCACCGGCGGGCGAGGTGTATGGCATCGATGTTTCTCTCTTGAGGGAGAAGGGGGAGGGGGATTGAGAGAGAAGAGAGAGCGAAACACAACAGCACCAGAAGAGAGATATTTGGAGTGGAGCGCGGTCTAGATAAAGTCCACGCGTGCGAAATCATCAAATTCCAAACGCTCGCCGCTACAACGGGTCCCATTTCCACAGACTGCGACAGCCACGCACCCACAAAGAAACTAGTCGACTATCTTTGTAACTCGTCTTTGAATCCATCTTCTCTCCCTCATCGTCTTCAACGTTGCCCATTCTCGCTTACAAACACACCCACACAATGGCCAAACAAATTGAACCCTTTGGGTAAGCACCCTCATTGCCACGCTCCCCTGCCTATCTCGATTCCTATCATCCTTTCCCGACGATTCAAAGTGCCTGGCTTTCTTTCATCGACCACAGTTGCGTATTCCGGCATCCATCCTCAATGCTCCCAGGTTTCTCCACATTCATGTGGTGTTGTTCATCGGATCCACTTCCTCAACTGGCTCTATTCATACCCCCTTTCAAGAATACCGACGATCTCTTTCCCGGCTCCGTTCCGCAATTCTCTTTACAATTCTTTCTCTACATCTTTGCTTATCAATTTCATACGCGGATCTGGCACCTTTCTTCTCCATGCTTCTCCGACCCTCACCGCCTAGCACGTTCTGTCACCGCCCCTCCCACTCCACCATCCTTTGACTAATGCCAATGCTCTCTTCATTTCGATGATGTTCAACGTGGTCATATCCTCCATCATCTCTCTTCCCTCTTTTTCTTCGCCATGAAACGTGCAACCATCACGAAATCACTCCGCGTCATCCATGACGCTTTCCATTGTCATACACCGATTCACCGACGAGCCATCTTCTCGACTCCCGTCGCTCTCGTACAGCCAATTTGGGCCTGCTTCTGGCGGGATTTGTGTATGTCCCCTCTCTACACAGCGTTAAACATCTCTTGTCCTCGTTAACGTGCTACTTGCTCCACCTCTCTCTCCCTAGGGGGTTTTACAGTGCCTAGATCTGAAGATACTTCCCAACTTGAACAATTGGTTTTGCATCCGCTTTCTTGCATTCAATTGATGTTCCCTCCTGACCATTGACGTCATTGCTTTCTATCCTGACCCCAAATTCAGAATGAACAAAACCTTGTTTTATATTTGGTATAGTTACTTTTAGTTCTTCTAATTGTCCAGCCGATTGACATATAATAATACCCTTTGAACTAGTGCTGATCCGCAGACAATCACACCACTCCTTAACCGATATGGCCGCGTTGAATAGTTACCTCGATCTGACTTGGACATCCTTCATTTCGGAACCTATTAGAGTGGTTATCCTTCCTACCTCTTAGGCCTTCTTTGGACGGCTCCGTTGAAGGCTCCCGGACATCCCAGAGGGCACTTACATCTCAATACGGCGAATTGTTTATTGCTGATTTCTTGATCCATTTACGCTGGGGACGTAAAATCAACAAATAAGGGCCTTTCAATCACTGTCGGTCAATGGAATCTGTTACCGCATCTTCGTTGCGATTGAGATTGGTTGTATTAACGATCATTTGATGCTCCACCCGATTTTTCATTTTACACAAGAGAGGCGCTGACGCCTGTTTCCCTTTTTGGGTTCATCTGAGTCTGAACTCATCAATGCATCAACTCTGCCCTGGTAAGCAAAATCCCTCATCAAACCTAAACTGCTATGACGCTTGGCAGACGAGATCACATACCCTGGGTTCGGCCTGTAGTGCTGAACACCTCCGGCAAATTTGCACGTCCGATCACCGTACTCTCTCATTCTCACCAAGGCCTAAGGCTCCTTGCACTCATCAATACCGTCTCGTCTCATCTTGCAGTCCTTTAGACTTTTTGTCGTACAAGATAGCCTTGTGCTCTAAAGTCTATAATGTGAGTGCATTTTGCCACAGCTATCGAGACGTGTATGCTGCGAGAATTTCGCCAAGAATACATATCCTGCTCAACCAATTTGACTTCTCAATCTGCTCACTCATCAACAAAGCCACGCCCATAGAAACGGACCCTCGGTGCTAAGGCCTTTTTGACGTGCCTTACGTATCCTTGACATTTCATGGTTTCTCAACAATTTTCATTTCAAATCTTCTCCAGCGCTTCAATCCAACTTTCACGCCGACTCTTGATTTGTTACTCCCACTCTATCTGGCTTCTATGGACTCCACAAGTCTCATATGATTTGCATTTGCAATCCATCCCTTCCAAAACGCGACAAAAATACACGACAACGAACTTTCAGGGACGTGCACCGCACTAGTGGTGTCGGGGGTCGGGTCCTTGATTGAGAAGTCTTTCCCATCAAAGAAATCAGGCAAACCATGCCTTAGGCCACGATTCTGGCAAGCCTTGCGATCTAGACCATGTATGCTCGTCGAATCAACGCTCGTGCTTACGTTGTTAGGTCGCGTCGGTAACTCGATTCCCAATTTCGGTCTCGCAATGTCACATCCAGGAGTCGGCTTATCGGCACGTCGGCCGAGGCATGGCGCGCAGCAAGTAGGCTACATCGATTCCTGACCCAAGGTATGTGGAGTTGATGGTCAACTGACTGTTCCCTCCAAGACTTCGACATCGACGATCCGGTTTCTTAAAACTATATCAACAGCAGTAGCCTACCATTAGGTCGCCGCGAGTCTGTGTATCCCGAAACTCGTGGCATTTAGACCGTCCAAAGGCCCAAGCGAGCTCAGGCCGGGAGAAGTTACTCCAGCCACATTCTTGGTGGTTTCTCTCCCCAACGGATGATTCATTGGGGCAAATGCCTAGACGATATGTATAATCCATTGCCCAATTATTCCTCTTTAGTGGAGCACCTCGGGCAGGTACACCTTAATTTCATTTCCAAGTTTCCATGGAGCGCTTCAGCAAGGAACTCGGCTTGCGTTGATTGTCTGATTCATTGTATATTATTGATTAGCTCCGATATATAAAATGATGATGTCCTGTAATCTTATGCATGTCAAGTAATCAGGAGTCAACGATCATTTGATGGAAAATTTGATGTAATAAACATAAAGTAGAACGTGGGTCATCTCAGATGCGGGAAGCTGACATACACGTGATCATCGTATTTCAACCTGGACTGGCCGAAGCAATACTCGACGATACTGATCGTAATCACAACACGCTCGCATCGCATTTTTCTTCCTCCCAACTGAGATTCTATCTGTGCTCGGTGAGCTTAAAAGCCTTGATAGACGTCTTCATGGTCCGCAGTAAGCGGTGTGCTAGGTTAGTGTAGTCGTGGCTTTGAATATTGAGACATGAATTCACGCTCTTCCAGGACATTCCAATGATTCTAGTGTGACTCCCAGGCATCCTCGAGGCGATCGGTCCGGCTGGTTGCCGAATTGCTACGCTCTCCTGCTTTCTTCACCTGTTCCAAAGCAGAGATGTCGGTATACTAGGTTTGGTGAATACGACCCATTTTTGGCGCTAAAACAAGAATTCAATACTACTCGGAAAATCGAAGCCCTTCTTGCAACGATGCATGCTCACATCTGCTCCGCACGAATATCAGTGATGCGTGTGATGAAAGACATCCCAGTTTTCAGCGCCAAATTCTCCGGAAATGGCAATTTTACTCATGTCAACCCACATGCATCGTGCCGTCCACCTCCACCCTTGTCACAACCCCACATTCGATCCACTTCTTTCCTCAAGTCTGCACGGCCTACATGCATCGTCGATCGAAACAATTGCTTGAACTGCTACTTCATCGCAGGTGCGTTAGTAGTCTGTTTGCTTATACCCAAAGGGATACTGATTAGACGTGCAAGGTCGAGAAAGCGTCAAAGAGCTACACAGTGCTTTCACGACCTGTTTTCTACCACTCTCCGCTCTTGATCGCTTACTTCTCACGGCTCAAAACCTTAGTATCCAATGTCACACTCGGCAAGCATCACCCTAACCTGGGGGGTTTCAAACTTAATACTCAATTGCACTATTAAGGCGATGTTTGACGTCGTTATGATAATGATTGTAAGCTTACATGTATCCCAATCAGGGCGCATCGCTCGGCGAGTTGCGGTATTAGGCCTTGAGTAGTACCCCACAAATTCCCCGCATTTTGCTCACCATTGTTCCTTTGATACATACAGCTTCAATTTGCAGGATTCTTCCTTGGTTGCCGTTGATAACGATATCTCATACCTTTTGCAGAACAACAAGACCGGGGCTAGCTCTCACCCCTCGCGGCGGAACTGCTTGTAGCACAATCGTCCGTTGCCCGACAGAATAGCACAAATCGCGTTATCCGTATCATCGGTACAGGTGAGCCCATCAGCATTTGATATTTTCCCCTACGCTCATACTGTCGTCTTCAGTCTCATCGCCAATTTGTTCGCAGTCAACAGTGGATGTTGCCACCTATGGGCTCTTAGCGGTGTTACAACAGATGCAGGCGCGTCTTTCGGCCCCGAGTCACGGGATTACTGGATTCTTTCTTGCCAATTCTCGCGTTATCAGATCGAATCAGTCCCCATCAAACATGATCAGACCGATAAGTGTCGAGATGGATCTGGCTGAGCCCTTCGGACTGCGAACCAAATTAATTCTATCGCATTCAAAGCGCCCCTGAGCTGTTCCATCGTGTTCGAGGATTCTTATTGAAGACCCTACCAAACTAGGAGTTCCTGATATCATCCTACGGGGACATCACAGTTGACGAAGAACCGTGAGGAATTATATGGTAAGTGAAAGATTAAGTCCCGCTGTCGATGCCATTGGCTCGCCTGAGATATTCAGATGATCAGAGGAATTACCCACTCTTCACATCTTCAACTGATCCAAAACTTCAGTAGTCGGGGCGATCTGCACCACACACGTGTGGTGGCTGACTCGTATTCTCCGAAAGGTGAACCAAAACAGAGTCTTCTCTTACTAACTCGGCTCCCGAGTGGCTATAATTTAGTCTCACCGATTTCGTGTGGAGAAGATGGTGCTGTGATGATATTGGCTCGTGGGCATTTGGATCAAATCGTATCATATGAATGTACAGTGGCTATTTCAAATTATCTGCTTGCTGATCTTACTGTCCGCTTTATCCCTTTGACCTGTGGTAATTGCCTTGGGGTGCTGAACAAGGAAGTGGATTTGTTCCCGAGCCGTGTTCTGGTATAATCGTGATCCCTTAGACTCACCTCAACTCTCCATAGCTTATGGAGCCTATTTACCATCAAATACCAGGGGAATCTGCTAAATCTGGACGACGTTGTTCTAAGTAGAGGCCCTTAGCATGAATCCAACTCCACCCAACGTAACATCCCAACTTGTTGGCTCAGCGGGTTTGCTGCATTTGGCTCAGTCTTCTTTCGCCATCGTTAGGAATCTGATCGACCCGCGTTCCACGCCATCTCGGGCTTCCTATATTCGGTGAGAGCAAGTGCGTTCTCCATGGCGATTGTTAAGCGGGCTTTCGAGCGGACTCAGCTCACATCGTCATCAGAACCGATATCGGAGCTTGAGACAAATGATCCCTTCTCTGTGTTATTAAGGATCCAAGGCTGTGGTCGCAGCCACGTAGATGGCACTGCCAGCATATGAGAACTCCACATATATGTCGCAATCTAACTGTGATCTTTGCTTATATAACTGTATCCACCCCTGTACCTATAATGAGCACAGCGGGATGAAAATTTCAAAATCAAAAGAAGTCCAAGGACTTCGAAGGGCCTGTCTATCCTGCTTCCTTTGCCTCAGCCTACGTTGTTCTCGGTCAACCATATATAAGATATCGAAACAATTGATATCATCCTTTGAGATACAAGTATGAGTCCCTTGATGAGTCGAGATCGCTACCCTGGGTTCCTTAACTCATTTGCTCAGCCACTAACCATCTTAGGTCATTCCATACCACTGCATATTAACATGGGCCAGTTTGGGGTGTTTCCCTCGACATCTCGAATCGTCAAGGGCCCTTATCGGGCTCTAAGTTGACATTCTCATATCTGCCTTTTTACTCGCTCAGAATGGGGCAATATCCAGTTCGGCTGTCGCACCGAGCACTATACAGAGATGGGCAACTTAAGCATTGACTCTAACTTCGGCCTGGAACTTGGGTGTGGCCATGCTAGGGCAATCTCTCGAGCGAGAAATATGGCCATGTACCCAAGACTTAAACACGCCCGAATGAATTCATTACGAGATATAAGGGAAATTGCTAACTTTCAAGCTACACAGCTGATAACAAATCATATTGTGTTGTACGTGACAGCTGTTTTAGAGTGGCGTAACAGGACCACCTGATAACCCAAATTAGTAAGTACAGAGGGATCAACACCTAAGGAAGAGGAGAACGCTGACCTGGTGGAACATACGCAGCGTTCACAGCGTCACCTTGATAGACATTGAAGAGAATGCTAGCCATAGACCAGGTGTTTAGACCTACTCTGCAGGATCACACCGAACTTGCAGATGCTTACCCGGGATCAGTTGCAGTGTATGCACCCTATGGAAGTCTGTTGAGCAAAGTAGAGACGAGTGGTAGCTCGTTAATACTCACAGGGAACGCTAAACCGGAGGGGTTCGCAGTTCCGCCTCCAGTAACCTAATTTCAACCCGTCGGCATGAGTTAAGACTCTAGGCTTTGGAAGTGGCAATGGAACTGACCGTCAAGTGGATGCAAACTGGATAGAACTGGGCACCTCCGAGTGAACTACCTCCATGCAGTGCAAGGTTCTCGCTAGGTTTCCGTGCGGTATGAGAGAATGCGAGGTAACAAGTAGACGGGCACGTACTGTCGAAGCAAGTATTCTCCAGATGAGATACTCTGTGGGATTGTTACTGCCCATGTTGCTGAGTGACGCAAGACATTTAGTTGTAGTAAAAAGTGAACTGGATGCCTTCTCTCACCATTATTTTTAGCAAGCTTATCACTGGCCCACTGGCCGTTCACAAATGCTTCCTGAGAGATCTTGAACCAACTACCTTCTATTTGTGAGCATCAATGCTTAAATGCTGGGTATAAATATAACTGACGGGGTGCCACTGTAATCACAAAGTTAGTGATGGAGTTCAAAGGCACCCATATACTCGAAAAACATACGTATCGCCTTTCCAGCCTGTACAAGATCCTGGACACTTTGCCATGTAATTTATGACCGGCTTAGGGGATTGCAGAGCTAAGATGATGTGCTAAAACTGAATGGTTAAAATGGACCGACCCCATAATGCCCAATGGGCCAGCTATTCCAGAGGACTGTTACTGTTTGACCTGCTGCTACGGTAGCCGAGATTGGAGTCGTGGAAAGATAACTATTGCCTGTAATAAGATTGTCAACCTAGGAGATTCATGCAATTTACGGTCTACCGCACCAATTGAACACGTGATATCTCCGGAAGTAACATCACTGATGAACCCTGTGCATTAATCAATTTAGCCGCCGGAATGATATGTCGCAGCGTGCAATAAGCATCGTTACCTGAATCACTCTTGGTTCTTCGGACAATTCGCGTAGGAGGTGGATTGGTATATGGATCGGTCTAATTGACAAGGGGCGTCAAACGCTGAGCGTATAGCGATTTGTTCGTAGTTGGCTCTTACATTTACATTCCATCCTGGATAGTAGTTGTTTCCGATCTTGATCTGAGGAACGTAGCCATGCGCAGTAACCTGCGATGTCAACGCAACAAGTATCAAAGCGCTGGTAGTGAACAACATGTCTCTACTTCCAGAGGATTTGAGGTTGGTCGCTTCAAGTCTCTGTTTCACCGCCTTATATCTATGGGGCTGAAGAAAAGTGCGGTAATTTGGCGGATAAAGATGATGAAGACTTGCCGAATGGAATGAGACAAATTGGCGATACTGGCGTCGAGCGGTGGTAACAAAGAGTTCTGTTCCCCATGGACCTTTTTGCATCGGACAGATTACCATACAAACTCGATTTGCCATAGGGGTTTTTGAAAGCAAGATTCTCAGAAGCCGATGACGACCCGTATATCGTTGCCAACCGGCGGTCAGTTTAACACTTCTTATGCCGGACCGAACAAATGCCGCTCATTGCCCAATAGGCTACGCGCTCCATTTTTGTAAATGGCTGGTAGCAACCTGTTGTGTATACGGGCTACACCTCGAAGCAGCCTTAAACTATACCATCCAGAAAAACGGAGCAACGTATGCCTCGTGTCTCCATAAATCAGACAAATTCTAGGGAAGAGATCGCGAGGTTAAATCAAGTTTTCATTGCAAGAACGCGTATGCACGCTGAGACGATTATATCTGGAATGAGTAATGCACACGATGACGTCAGTCTTCCCTTACTGCAAATAGTCGGAGAGAAGAATTTCCGTTGAGCTGCGGGCCTCATGGAGCATTTGGTGGGGGTGGGTTGATCTTGTTATCAATTCCCAGCATCTCGCAAAGCGCTACTGTTTGTGGATTCGTGTACCACGAGGCTTCAGATGCGACCGAAGATAAGTTAGCATGCAGGTCATTTTGAAAACCGTACTCACGGGCGGGGAAGCGATTTCCTCGAAAGTCCTTGGTTGGCCCGGGTGAAGTCATCACAAAGGATTGTACACTATCGACGGGCTTATGATCACCGATATTCTCTTCCACCCAGGCCATCGCGGCTTCCATTTCTTGCTTAAGCTCTTCATTGGAAGGGAGCGGAATGGTGTTCTTGGAAAGTGAGAGGTATGGGTGAAACACTCGTGTGAGTGCGAGCCATTCGAGATCGAAAGTGAGCCCGGAGGCATTCTGAGATTCGGTCGCGTCTATATCAATGACCTACACATCACGTAGTGAATCAGAGTCTTAATAGAAACAATAGGTCGAGGATGCTTACCTCCAAGAATGATCTTTTGGGAAGGCACTTATCCAGCGCAAGGAATTCCGTCACTGTTGCTGTTGGAAGTTCGGTAGTGGGAGGCGAAATGACTTCAGCTTGTTCGTCATCCATTATTATTTCATCGGGATTGGCATGTGTGATATTGGCCCGCGCTCCCGACTCTGTTCGAGAATCATTCGTGGGACCCTTACTATCATCATCCGAAAGAGATATCTGGATCTCATCTGGATTAACTGATGATTGGGCCACTTCCTCCTCCGTTCTTCCATGTTCCTTATTATGATGGTACGTGGCTTCATACTTCACGTGCATATGTGCCGAGAACCACCAGCGAGGTTTCAAAGTGCGTAAAAGTTTGAGTAGTGGAGGAGATCCTAGAGTTCCATTCTCAATATCAGACTTGAAGAATGGCTTCTGTCGCAAGAGTTCACGAAGGTTGCCGTAGTGCTCAATTGACTGGGGCCAGTCGTGTGACAGGAATATATCAGGAGAGCGGATCTGCCAGCAACAGGAGCGCGATGAATAACATGCGATAGCCTCAACGAAGTACAATTACCTTGAGAAGTTTGGCAACGTCGTATTGACGGACGTGATAGATGCTACGAACTGATGACCTATCATACGGTAGCTTCTCATAGAGGCCTTTCGATGGTTTAAGAAAACTGACGAGCAAGTACGAAAGGTTTGCTCACCAAGCCTGTAATCATGTGATTTGTAAATCCCTGACGCCCCAGCTATCCTCAACCCATTGAACTGCACCACACCTGCAGCTCCAAGATAGTAGATATTTGGTGCCAGCCATCCTCCATGATATCTTGTTGTTTTATTAATATATCAGAAGCACAGTTATGACATGCACATACAGCTCACGGAGGTAATTGCTTGCTTCATGATTGCCACCTATGACGACAGTCAGAATAGGAGCGACCTTCTGGCCAGTATAATATCTGAGATATTCCACTTCGTGAATACCTTGCCGAGAACTGGTTACCACGATTAGACAAGGACTCACTGGTGGAATCCTCCGAGTTTCAGATATTTTTGAGGTACGGCCATGCAGTTCAGATCAGCATGGGTTCGGATTGCTTGGAAATCGCCACACATGAGGAGCAAGTCCACCTTATATTGATTTTTCTGCTCCAAGTCATTGATGTGCTGGTAGATTGCATCCAGCTCTCCATGACAGCATCCTTCAACGGCGATCTATTGTTACCTGTAAGGGTTAGAGGCGCAAACCATGAGTACATGCGTAATGAAACCATTCACTTTCATGGTTCGTTTTATATTTATTTCTCGGTGCTGTAATAATCTGCGTCTTGCGAGTGCCGATCTGTAGGTCCAGATCGCGAGCCGATTTGTTACAAGCATTTTGTTCAAAATGAGATAAGTAGAACGTGAGAACGTGAGAATATGTCCCGCATCGTTTAGTCATCACCGAGTGGTCAACGGGAACGGCTCACTCGGTTGATGACGACAAATCCGGCCGCCTGGGCCGAGAGGTCTTACATGAGATTCTGCACAGTCTCATATATATATACGGAATTTCCTTGGACCGCCGTTGTTTTCTATCTGACCAAGGTCTTCCACAAGTCTCTAGGCTGCCGCAGCCTTATTCCTCTCATCCATCAAAACCTCACTTGTTCTCTGTAGAAGTAATGAATGTCACTCACGAAGTTAAACCTATTCCTTCACCTGAGGCCCACCCCAAGCCTCGCTCATACACGAAAGCTCAGGAGGAGGCTATTCAAGCGTTGAAGCAGGTGAGAGTACTGCTTTGGATCAATAATGAGATGCTGGTATTCATCCCCACCGTCCTTAGCACGCTGAAACGCTGATTCTTCCTGAAACGGATCCATATTATACGCGTGAGGTAGCGTGGTTACAGGACCCCGAGCTGGCGGCTAGGTATATGCGTGCATCAAAGTGGAAGCTCGAAGAAGCAAAGAAACGCATCCAGAGTACGATGGAGTGGAGAAGAGAAACAAAACCAGATTTAATCTCTGCGGATGAGGTTGAAGTGGAGAATGAGACGGGTAAAATGTAAGTAGTCCGAAGTCTCACACGCTCTCCGCTGCTGATGTGGGACCATTCTGCCCCCCTAGAATACTGAATGGATATGACAACGAATGTCGACCTATAATAACTATGCGTCCTGGTCGTCAAAATACCAAGACTTCTGACCGGCAGATCCAACATCTAATTTTCTGTCTTGAGCGTGCCATTGACTACATGGTTCCTGGCCAAGACTCGATGGTCATTTTAGTTGACTACAAAAGCGCAAGTTTGAGGACTAATCCATCCATTTCAACAGCCAGTAAAGTAGGTTTATCTCCCTGTCGGGCTGGAAGCCCTGCTGACCGAAGTAACTGTGCAGGTATTGACCATCTTACAGCAACATTATCCGGAGCGGCTCGGCCGAGCTATAGTTACGAATCTTCCAACACTATTGACTTTCTTCTACAAAGGCATCCAGCCCTTCTTGGATCCGGTCACAAGAGAAAAGGTAAGCGTATCCGCTTAGAACAGGAGAGACTAGCACTCACGTCTTGAATGATTAGATGAGATTCAACCCAGATCTTCCGTCTTTGATTCCTTTGGATCACCTTGACGCAGAATTTGGAGGAAATTTCCATTACGAATTTGATCACAAGTCCTACTGGACTCAGATTATGAGGTCAGTCCACGTGACGTCCTAATGCAGAGAAGTTTGAGCAGACTAGACTGACACTTGTTCTAGGCATTGTGGTATCAACTCGGATGGTACAAGATACACACCATATCCCGTTGCAAAGTATGTGAATAGAATGTGATTCTTGGATTGCTACTAATGCATCATTAACCTACAGTGATACAGATTCCCACGCAGCAACTTCCACCATCTCATCCCCAGCGTCAAGCGACACTCCAGACCTCATTCAAGATGATGATGAGTCAAAAAGCAGTCAACCTCCCAGTCCAGCACCGACCGCTGTTGCGCAAATTGCTCCTGACCATGGGGGTGATAAATTAAGCGAAGGACCGCGTGATATACGGATGGCTGCTCAAGAAGTATAACAAAATTAACGTAGTAGTACTTGCTAAACATATCGTGGTTATTGCAGTTTTCACCTGTTGGTAGTTGTATCCTACTTTAGTTTGATAATTAAACAAAATGTACCCAAAATACCAACGCCCACCTGTTTAGGACCCATTAGTGATGTCTTGATCCAAAACGTCTTCGAGATAGGCGAGTAGTCGAGATACCCGCCAAATGGCTGCCAGGGTGAAGACCAAGATAAGACTGATGGTCCACAGGATAGGCCCAGGAACGAGTCCAAACGTCAGGGCGTCAACGACGACGATAATTGGGATGAGCTCGGGTGATCCATCATGGGATGAAACCGCAGGCTTGTAGCTATTCGGTGTCAATTTCCCTCTATTTGAAGCCAGGATACGAACTGATCTTGAATAGAGCCGTGGTTCTGAATCCTGATATTCTACAGCCTCACTCTGGGGATGAACGGCAAAGTCAGCCGGAAACTGAGCGTCGAGGTATATGTAAGTATCTAACTATCCGCCGAAGGGTATACATACATACAGATGCGGGCCACGATAATCTGCCGAATAGGCATGAGCTTTCGGCTGTGGGATTGCTCTGCCAACCTATCCGAATCCACATTTCACCGCATGCTTCCTCGGCAGCCTCGCTAGTCTCCGCGCAGGGCCGGATTTGAAGGTGCTTAGCGGGGCCCGGTTCAACTGAGGCCACGCTGGTAAAGTATAGTATTTCGAATCCTCACTCTGCGGGTGTTGAGGAATTCCACTCACACTGCTAGGTTGTCATACAGCTCACTGGCTAGTGTCTGCGTTGCAGATGGTTTCGAATTTACGCAGAGACTGAAAACCTCTGTGTCAGAGATGACTGGAGTGATGCACAAGAGTAAATAGAAGATTCTCAGTGGTAGCATGAAGTGAATTAGAATTAAGACTATTCCCCCGTCGACAAACTATGTTCGCACGTGATCACAAGGTCCGTTGAAACAAAGTGTCTTTGCACCTGACAAAACGATGGAGAATTCGTTGGCGAAATTTCAGTTTTGTGTGTGTATTAGCTCGCTATGAGGTATGTCTTTCCATTTGATATATTCATTCCGAACTATTCACGATCAAACTACCGACTCAACGTCAGGTCTCATGCATGTGAGGCGATCACAGAGATGACCGGCTTTGTTATTCGACCGTTTGTCCGACGTGTCTCAGACCACTGACGGCCCGCCTTCCATCCGCAATTAGCTCATTCCTGCGTTAATCCGAATTTATTCTCTCCTATGACAACTCATCCTTTCGCCCGCTTAGCCGTGATTCTGAAGCGTTGCAAGCTGCTTACTATACTGGCTATACCGGTACCTGGATCGATGAAGTCGAACAATTATGAGACTCTAGAGGTTGTCAGATGTGCACAAATTTATAAAACCACACTATATGTGAGTGTATCAACCTTTTCATGTCAGTGCTCAACTTGTATTAGCGTTAATGTATCAATTTGGCTTGCAAAATGCGGGGACGCTCGAACTTCCAACTTCAGGGTAAGGATGATGCAAGTGATCAATCTCGCGGTTCATACCCTGTTCTCCACAGGAACCGTCGTTCCGTTCTTTCAGCAACTTCTCTCGCTGCATTACACTCGTTTGCCAGCTGTTACTTCTGACTTCTTTGCTGCCAACCCACATACACTATGAAACGATCCTACCTCGAATTCTTGTAAATTCTAAAGTCAATTTGTTTCAGAAACCTCGACACGTCGAATTTACCCAGCCGAGCGGAGTTGGTTTGATCTTGGTCACAAGCACGGCGGAACATCGCTGATCTTCCCATTCCTATTATTAGGACCTTCTGGTGCAGTCCTCAATTCAAACCTCCCTTAGCTCGCGAGTACTGGTATCTGGATTATAATGCATTGTAAATACAATCTACGTGTTGATGTTTCAACTGAGCTAAATTAAAGAACTCCGGAGCTATAAGCTTCGCTTCTTCGTACCACGGTTCTTCAATCCTCGGTTTTCCCTTCGCTGGCGCCCGATAAAATGGCGAGAGGATGATGAGAAGGACTTGTAGACTACGGGCCGCCCGGCCCAACTGACCAACCAATCGTCGGACGCAATAGAAGTTGTGAGCTCGTTTAGCCCAATGTCGAAGGCGGGCCGTAGGATCCATTGGCACGGAGCCATGGACAGCTGTAGCAGTTGATGAAGTTATAAAAGCCATACGTTTCTACTCTTTTACCTCAAGTCACTGCCGACGAACCCCAGCTCAAAATGAAGACTGTATCAACTATTGCTCCAATTCTTGCTCTTGCCCTCCCGGCTGTTCAAGCTCTTGTCCCAATTTGTGAGTGTCGACTGCTATGTTACTTCTTGAAACCCAGAAGAGCTAATCTTGTGTAACATTAGACGGTCAATGCGGTGGACAAGACTTTACCGGGGAGACCCAGTGTGAATCTGGATTAGGTGAGTTTGATATTTCAGCGTAATGGGAGTAACGACTCAATAAGTTTATTCCAGCTTGCGGTTAGTATGCCTTCGTTATCATAGCTGGTTTATTGGTTTCATACGTATCTTCTTTCAAAGTGATTCAAAATACATTCTACTTCCAGGTAAGTGATCCCTCAAAGCATTATGTACTCCCTGAGAGCTAATATGTCCACTTAGTGCTTGACTCGTGAGTCCATACTAATTTTTGTTGAACAATGTGCGAGGTTCGAAATATTTTCTCAGCTGCCGCTGGTCAAACTACTACCGGATCTGGAGGATCTGGCTCTACTCCTACTTCATCCACGAAGTCTTCTTCCACTACCAAAGCGTCGTCATCAACCAGCAAGGCAGCATCATCCAGCTCATCGAAGACCACCACCACAAGCACCAAGACCACGACCTCTTCGGGTGGAGGCAGCACTCAAGCCCCAGTTGGGCTTATCGGCTACGCTACTCTTAATGGTGGAACTACAGGTGGTGCAGGTGGAACTGTCACGTACGTCAATAATTCTCATCTCTCATGATGCGCTCAAATGCTCAACATGCCACGTCAATAGTACCGTCAGCAGCTTGTCAGCACTCAGAGCTGCTGTCTCTGGTACTGCAGCCAAGATTGTTCGCATCAACACCATCATCCAGGTCAGTTTTATTCTCGTCTGTTTACCGCGGAGGGCTTACATTTCCCCTCAATCCAGGGTGATGCAGACGAAGTCGATATTGGAAGCAACGTATGTGGATGCCTTACTACTCACGAATTAAGCATTAACATCAAGGCAAATTCAGACTTCGATCCTTGGTGGATGCGGTGGAGGCTTGACCGGAGGTGGATTCAGGTATGTAACCATCCCCTCCATCACGACCAGTTGACTCAATTATGCTGGACCACAGAGTGAAGAACGGAAAGAACGTTATCTTCAGGAACTTGAAACTCTACAAATCTGAAGCCCCAATCGATCTTATCGCCGTCGAGGGATCCACCAATATCTGGGTTGATCACAATGAATTCTTCAGTGACAAGACTACCGACAAAGACTTCTATGATGGTGCTCTTGATATTAAGCACGTAAGTTGTTCAAGATCTCTGACTTAATGAGCACTTGATAACATCTGTGATGTTTGATTTAATAGGGCAGTGACTACGTAAGCTGGCATTCCATTGTTCCAGTCGCTGCTTACTCAACTAAACGCACATAGGTCACCGTCAGCTACAACTACTTCCATGATCACTGGAAGACATCTCTTGGTAAGCATTACATCCCTCCTGTGATTGCATAATGTACTCACAGTCTCTTGAATTCAACCAGTTGGACACAGTGACAACAATGAGAGCGAGGATAAGGGCAAGTTCCACGTCACATATCACCACAACTGGTACTACAATGGTAAGTAATATTGTTTTGAGGAGGGACTTGATCTGAAGAAGCTTGTTTATAGTTGGATCTCGACTTCCATCCCTCCGCTTCGGCACTGGTGTAAGTGCATTCTTCACTCCCGCTCTTTCCTAATGGATGGCTAAACTTATTTTTTGATTTTGTAGCATATTTTCAACAACTATGCTGAGAAGGTCGCCGAGTCCGGAGTTAACTCTCGGCTAGGTGCCCAAGTCTTGGTAGAGAACAACGTCTTTGTTGATGTCAACGTCAGTCTCCTTCCGCAACAGCGATCTATCAAAAATAGTAGAGCTGAAAATATCCCTTCATTAGAGCCCACTCTTGACTTTGGAGTACGGTGGCTTTGCAGTCGAGCGTGGAAATGACTGGGGATCTGGAACTCCCGAACTCAATCCCGGAACATTGAACACCGTCCCTTACGCTTATTCGCTTGATGGCACCTCCTCGGTGAAGTCCATCGTTCAGGCTCAAGCAGGAAGTAAGTTAAAATAATACCTCCGTCAAGACTCTGACTGATCACGCGTTGCCCGGATAATCAGGTTGCAAGATCACAGTTTGATTACGATTTCGAATTCTTTAGGTCTCATTATCGCTTATGCTCAGGAAAAGCTTAAATAGCACCTTTGAAGCCAGAATATAGTTTTATTATGCGTCCTCAGACCTGTGTGTTTCGTTAAAGAGTAAACGATTACATGAACAACCCTAAGCCAGCCTCACTGCCAGCATCATTCCCGTAAGTCCTATGAGGAGTGTATAATTTGGAGCTGAAATCTTGGATAGCGCTCCTGATGCGGTGGTGGTGGTAGTAACCGCCGCTCTTGGTGTGATTGGTGTAGCAGCTGACGTTGAGAATGCAGTAGATATGACTGTTGAAGTACTTGTCGTGAATAGAGTGGAAACTGTGGTAAATCCGGAGGTTGTCAGAAAAGTAGTGGTTGACGCCACAGTCGTGCCTGGTATAGTTATTAAACTAGAGACTATACTGCAGAGATCGGTTATTACGAATTGGAACAAATGTATAAAGCATTGTTACAGACCTTGGCGATGCAACAAGGGTAGGAACCGCCGAAGAAATAACTGTTGTTGACGCCACAGAAGGCTGGACACTTGGGAAATCGGCCTCTGAAACAGTGAATGCAGGGCTAGTGGCATAAACCTGAGGGGAGAAAAAAGTACTTTAGACAAGGACCAACAACATAAATACATCAGGACCAACCTGATCAATATTGCTGCAACATGTGCGCGGTAATGTTAGCGAAGGTCAGTATTGATATTTAAAATCCTTACCCAACGTTAACTAGTTGCACGCTATATCCCGACCTATGAGTGGATACAAGGGTCAACGTCAATCATCATAATTGACAAGAAGCAGTACGAACGCAGCTGGTACGGGTGGTAGAGGAATCGTCAGCGATCCCTGAGATGTAGGAACATTATTGGCAATGGCATAGCGCTGGAATGATATTAGTTATGGTTACGGGCTTAATGAAGCGTATTCTATGACTGACGTCAATCAGCCTATCGGCTTGGACGAGTTCCACGCTGAACCTTGAGTGAGAAATCGCGTTGAGATTATACTACAATATGTTGTTATAAATGCTGGAAGGACCTACGAGGTTGGATCACCCTGTTGGGAGATCCAGGTGAGTGTTAGAGCCCCGTTGGCTAATGTTGCAGATGTAACGGATAAAGCCCGGATAAACTGAGCAAATGCGGTCAGGATAACGAGGAAATGGCAAAGCATCGCAAGGTGAATGACAAGAGAAGAGAGTAGATATGGGGTGCATACTCTATCCTCATCGGCATTTTATGTTATTGAAAATGCGCAATAGTGCACGAGAAGGTGCCAAGTTGATGATTGCTGTATACGCAATGAGTGACCCAGACTCAGATGTCGTGCCGCGGTCGCACTGCTTGAGTGGAGAATCCGCACTTTCTCATGCACATCTTTAGAGTTGAAGACGAAAATATCAACCGGTAGTCAAGGAAGTCGAGAGGCATTCTATGCGTGCTATATCTACTCGATCGTATATCATACAATCCATCTAATAAATCTTGCCAAAAAAGGACTTAGCTACGACACTATGCATCCGATAGACGATTACTTACCTCATCAAAGGGACGCGTGTCTTTCACGCAGCTCTCCCATACTTCATTTACCGCTTTGGTGGCGGCAGCCTCATCTTGGCACGCTGGATGAGACTGAACAGAAAGGATCGCCCGGCGTCGCACGCAATCCTAGAAAAGAGCAATGAGTGACAGAATGTGCTGCCTAGACGCGCTTCGTACTTGATGTTGCTTTGAGAATGTGAAGAATCCTCTCCGTATTTCCCGGCTCCAACGGCAATCTCCACTCAGATTCGCAGCTCGAATCTTGTTTGTCTCGGCATCAGTTACACACGTTTTTGCTGGCAGGGAAGTAACATCGTCTTACCTCGCTACATGCATGATGCCTAATGTCTTCCCAGTTCACGTTGAACTTGGCATGGTCATACATGTGGACCATCTCGTGTACCATCGTGTCTTCCATATGCGATTTAGACCAAAATCCGTCCTGACAGAGTAGGACACCATGCTCGGGACTGAACCCCCCAGCACGTGTCATGTTACAGGGCTGACAGTGAAAGTGATCTGAATCTACCTTTGCGCCCGCCTGACGTAGATGCTGCAACATGAATACGACTGCGGGACCTTCGTAAAAAATATGATTCATGAGCTTAACTCACCAGAAGGTGGTGTTTACCGCTTACTATTTTTCATAAGGTCTGCTTTCCACCTTTCGCACCTTATCCACTGGGCTTCTTCCAGATCTCGTTTCTTCTGTAGGCTCTTCTGAAGTTTTTGTTCTTCCGTGAGTCCGATACCAGTTATCCAAGCGGCACTTTGACGCCATCTTTCAAAAGCTCGTTCCTCAGCAGAGCTTGTATTTTTATCAGCTTGCAAGTTGATTGTTGTATTTGATGTATTCGAGCTGTTACCAACAACTGTGCTTGCCATATCGAAATTAGAAGATGTCAGCAAACCACGGTGTGGACAAACAAACATAAATTCTCAGTTTTCCGGTCTCTGGCTAACCGGGCCCCACGGAACACGGGAACTTTGACGACATCAGCCACAACTTGTTCAACACCAAAACCTCTGGATTTCT
Source organism: Tulasnella sp. 419 (assembly GCA_019633455.1). NCBI lineage: Eukaryota > Fungi > Basidiomycota > Agaricomycetes > Cantharellales > Tulasnellaceae > Tulasnella > Tulasnella sp. 419. The sequence goes on from WSUA01000057.1 coordinate 33,547, forward strand.
TAGCTCCCAAGTCTAATCATGGATTTTAGGGCTCCTGTCCCAAAGTGCTCTGAAGAAAACCTTGTCCTTTCTTTTCCGTTACAGCATGTTCTTCTCTTAACCCTGAACCGTCCCCAGGTTTGGCTCAGAGCTCCGAATTATGCATAGCTTATATTGACACGTTCATCCAGAGCTTGAATGCAATGACACCGAGCTTGCGAGACGACCTTGAGCAAGCAATGGACTGGTTTGAAGGAGAGCCGGAACTCTGGTAAGCCCATAAACCGGCTGGCGGGGAATGACTGATGAATGCAGCACCAGGGTGGCTATATTGACTGGAAAGGGCCGTGCTTTCTGTGTTGGAATGGATTTACATACTTGGAAAGATGACCAAAAGGCTGGGGGCACTACAAACTTCGATGACCAGCTGAAAGGTGATAGCAAAGGTGTCGGATCTCTGTCGAGACGACAATGCAAAAAGCCGATTATAGCGGCCGTAAATGGATTTGCAGTAGGTGGAGGTTTGGAGATAGTCATAAATTGTGACATTGTTATTGCCAGTCAAGAGGCCAGATTTGGTTATCCTGAGGCCGGGGTCGGAGTTGCTGTTTCAGCTGGAGGACTCCCTCGGCTGGTGAAAGTATCTGGCCATCAGGTTAGTAGTGATTTACAAGAACAATAAGCAATGACTGTGATCGTAGTTTCTGTGAAGCTGGCTGCTGAATTACTCTTCACCGGAAGACTCATCAGTGCTGAGGAAGCACGAGATCGCTTCAAATTGTGAGGATTCATGTCATCATAGCTGGTGATTCAGGAACTCAAAGGTCTGTGTAGTGTTAACAGCGTTGTGCCTGAAACCAAAGTCCTGGGAGAAGCACTAGAGTGGGCAAAGCGCATTACTGCGAACTCACCTGATGCGGTGCAAAGCAACAAAAGAGGAATCATAGAAGCACATAACTTTGGCAGTGTTGAGGATGCGACGCGAGCGCATGCCAGTAGTGAAGAAACCAGGAATATGTTCAAGGGAGGCAACATGCTGGTGTGTCCATTAACTTTAGATGGATTCTGAGTGGCTGATACTGATTTGTGAATTCTACTAGGAGGGCCTCCTTGCTTTCTCCAAGGTAATGTCTTTTATCTCTTTGGTAGGTCATGCACTTCATGCTAATGACGGTATGTATCAGAGAAGGAAGCCTGTTTGGACCAGTCCAAAGTTGTGATGTAAATTTAGTTAGGCTGGAGAAGTCACGGGCTTAGCCAAATGAACCCTGGTAGAGTCTGCTTGCAAGCATGTACAAATAACACGCTCCAGTTCGCCAGTCAAAACAACAACACAAGCTACCATAGAACAATGTCGTTATACACAACATCAGCTGCTGCTCAGAAAGCAAAACAGAGGCGAACGGCCTCACGTCCAGAAATTAGCGAGGAGCAGAAGCAAGAGATCAGGGAAGCCTTCGAGCTTTTCGACACCGACAAGGATGGCAACCTCGACTATCATGAACTCAAGGTTGCGATGCGTGCACTCGGGTTTGATCATAAAAAGGCCGAAGTTCTGAAGATACTTCGAGATCATGACAAATCAGGACTTGGCCTCATCGAGTTTGAGGACTTCGCTAAGCTCAGTAAGTCTGTTGAGTAGTCTGAATACCAAAAACTCACTCTTTACGTATTAGTGAGCGAGAAGATTCTTGCGCGCGATCCCCACGAAGAGATACGCAGAGCGTTTCAGCTCTTTGTTGATGAACAAACAGGCAAGATAGGCACACGAAACTTGAAACGCGTTGCTAAAGAAGTTGGGGAAACGTTGGATGACGATGAATTGTAAGCTCTTAACTCCACGGAGCTCTGCGATGACTGAAAAACATCTCTTTAGGCAAGCTATGATAGATGAGTTCGATCTGGACATGGACGGGGAGATATCCGAAGCAGAATTTTTCGCTATTATGACTGATCATCAATGAACGGCCCTCTACTGTACCAGACTCCTGTATGTATTCTTGCACTTGATCTGTACCACTCATGAATTATCCAGCTCCAAACACTCTCAGTTTCGGCGAATGTCTATTTTCATTGCACGAATTCTAACAGCGTAGAAAATTCTGAATCGTAACTCGCCAGTAAACAAGCCATGTTATCTACGAAGATGAGCAACTTTTTTGGTACAGCAAAACTCGCAAAGCACCTCGAACCTCCCCCCATTGCGTGCTCTCGCTTGGCAACGAGTAATGTGGACATTCAAACGTTGCGTTTGCTGGACAAACCTTGGCTAGCAACCTCGCGACCTCCATCGTCCTTCCGGGTGATATCTCATTCTCCGGATATCCTGGTATAATAATGGAACATATGCGCGAGTGGGTCAACGTCAAATGACGAAGTTGTCGCAGTTCCGTCATTTCATCGATGGATGGCAAGTCGCCAGATGCGTCCACTCTAATCATCAGCCGTGAAAGGGCGGGGCAGTGTGCGCCGAATGAATTAAGGCAGGAGATATCTAGGGTTGGAGCTGGAAGGTGCGGTCGCTGAATAGGTTGGGCTACCGTGAAGCCAGGGGGTTGGACATGAACTTGGAAAGAACGGAGACGAGGTAATGCCCTGGTGAAGGCATGTAACTCCTCATTGGTAAATGCCAGGTCTACCGGCCCTCTGTGTACACCGTGGTAGCCTAACTCGATGTCTGTAAGATGGGAGAGTTCGGTAAGGGGTTGTAGATGGAGGAAAGTGATTGCTGCGGTATTGAAACAGAAACTAGTGGAGTGCAGAAGTGGGCATCTTGCTGCAAGAGCCGCAGTGAGTGCCAAAAGACCTTCTGTACGTACTACCGACATGACTGCGGAGAAGTGCTTTAGAGATTGTACCGGTAGTCGTGACACGATGCTTGCAGGACGATTAGCATTTGTTGTCACCAAAGTCAGCTCTAAGGATTCTAAGGACGCAAAGCTTCCTTCAATCCAGTCGCTGTCCACGTCTCCACGGCACTCCATGCCTAACGTTCGCAGTCGAGGAGTTCGTGAGAGTGCCGATAGTAGAGGCGGTGGTATATTGAGTCCAGAGATACGAACAATCTCTAGATTGCCCATGTTTAGAAGTTGCTGAGCAACTGCCTGAATTTGATCCGCTGGTAGCCGCAGTTGCGAAGACCTCCATATTATCTCCTTCACTCCAGGCGATCCGGCACGTAGCAGAGATAAGACTGCCAACATCGTATCTTGCATCCTAGGGAGCTCCTCCAGCTCGTGCCATGCTTTCAAAGTTATGGATTGGAGAGACCGACTGTAAAACAATGGGCAAAGTAGGGCAGCATGGCTCTGCTCGTTGGGTGAGACGTCAAAGTAGATGGAGCGGAGATTCGGGAAAAGAGCGGGCCCCCCATGCAGCGTATGCAAAGCATGGATCATAGGCAGGACATGATGATGTAACCGGGCCATTCCCAGGGTTGTACAGATTTCGAGGCTCTTGACCCTTTTAGCGTAAGATGTGAAGTGTATCCATTCATCTATTGATATGTCACCGATTCCTTTCGATGGTGCCCAAAGCTAAACCATGGCAGAAGAATGAGTATTAGTCTCGACAATCACAATGATCCCGAAAACCCACCGTGTCTCCAAATACACCTTCACCTGGCAGGGGTTCTTCTTCGACAGAGGTAAGGGGCATCAAGGTCTGTACAAGTTCGAAAATATTGAGCTTGCGGCCCCAGATGAAGTTTAGCGCCGTCTCTTTCCATGCCGAGCAGACTTGAGCAGCAGCAACTTGACTGGATGGGGTGCAGTATTCCAGCACCAAGGACAAGAGTTCGGGGACAAAGAGTGGAGATGGTGTGTGCATGAATCCAAAAACTCCTTGAAGGACCAAATTTGCCACACTGGTGACGAAATAACAGCCTTAAATAATAGTCCGATCTGCCAGCTAATTTTCATGAAACAACCTTGCTGCAGGCTTCCCTTTCTTCCAATTTGGCTACAAATGTTTTGTATTGTCTACTCGACCTTGCTGATATTGCTGTCGTCTATGCACGACAATCGTACGTCAAAAAGCACAAACTCGATGTCTAAATTCTAGTATACTCACAAATCAAGAGATCAAAAGGCGTATAGTCTGAAGGCAGATGATTACGTATGGTTCGAAACTCGGTGGTGTATCACACTGTGGGAATTAGCCCGATTTAGCATCGGGAGGATCGATCCCTTTCTATGGTTTTCTTCAAATAATTCATTATATCAGGGAGTAACTATTTACTAACTACTAACATGGAAATTTAATTGGCAACCCCTGTCGTAACTATGCAAGACCGCGCTTGCACAGAATAATACCTCATGGTGCTAGTTGGGTGACGAAGTTGTTTGAGAGGAACTGGGAACTGTTGATGTCGTACTGGCGCCAATGGTCGAAGTGACACCGTCTGGCTCGACTGATTGCACGCTTTCGTTCTTTATCTTGACAAGGGCCGATGCCGTCTGAGTCGCCAAAGCTGGATCGATTGATTTGCTCGTCGAAGTTGGCGCTACAGTGCTGATAGTGGAGATTGGAAGAGCCATCTCTCCTTCAGATTCTTCTTCTTCGTCCTCAGAAGCTGCTGTCTCTTCATCCGAGTCATATTCTGATCCGTAAGCCATGTTGGGTTCGGATTCTTCGACCTCGTTGTTGGACAGTGACGAGACATCGGAAGATCCACCGAGAGCTGCCTGGTGCTGTTCGGCTCCGGTTCCTGGAGCTTGTGCCACGGAAGGTGTTGATTGGGTGATAGAGGGTGAAATACTGCTGGAAGTAGGGGAGGAAGAGACAGAAGTGCCAGAGGCCGGATTGACGGAGGATGTTGTATCAGGATCGTCCCCGCCCTCACTCATGATGCCCAATAAACCGCCGTTCTGTTCACCAGAAACTCCCGGAAGATGCAGGTTCTGGAGAATTCCTGCTGCTGCGCTTCCACCTGGCAGCGAGGATATCACACCTGTAGCGGTACCCACGATCCCTCCCATGGGCGCAGTTTGCTGACCAGAGCGTTGAGGTGACGGTGAGTTTCCACTTGCCTCATAGGCTGATGCCTGGGTATTTCCGAAAACTGGCGTGCCATTGGGAAGATATCCGATTATGGCATTGTAATGCGGGATAGCTGAGGAGGCTTGCTGAGGAATCCTGATATTCCCTAACCCAGGTACAAATCCTGTCACAGTATCGAGAAGTCCAGAGGCTCCAGTAACGATACCGCCGATTTGGGGAGGCAATATATTGGTAGCTTGTTGCATGACTTGACTAGGAGCACCAAGGGTGCTCATATGACCTTGACCGAACTCCTGCACTTGAGACAGTGTCCCAGAGGCATACGATGGGACAAAATGGGCAGCGCCTTCTGATAATGTGCCTTCCACTGCATTGGGTACTCCTTCAATCGCTTGAGGAATAAACTGAATGCCTGAAGGGAGTTGCTGGATTGCCTTTCCTGAGAAGGCATCGGCAAGGTCGACGACTGCACCATTAGCGGTAGTCACGAGATAATGAGGAGATTGGGAGGATGGAGTCGAAGACGTGATCGGGTAGACTGGACTTGGGTTTTGGGGGTCCGTTGGAATGAACGAACGTCGCTCTAACTCTCCGTCGTCGCGATTATGTACATCACGACTAACAAGCCCATCGACAACACCACCAACGGTTCCAAGGACGCCATTGAGCACACCTCCAACCAATGGGAGAGGTTGTACTATGCCTCCCACAGTACCCACAAGACCACTGACAGTTCCAGGAGGCAACAGTCCAAGACCCTCCGCGTTGACAGTCTGGTCTGAGTCTACACTCGAGGCAGTTTCCGTAGACGCAGGTGCAGATACCTGTCGTCTCATATATCGGACTTTACGGAAGTGAGCATAATCAGTGTCAAAGCCCAAAATTAAGAAGTGTTCACGCACGTTGTCTTCGTTGGGGAGAATTGGGTCCCAAGAGGCCGCCCACAACTGGACCAATACTATCTACTAGCTTATCGAGTGGTGGTGGTAGAGTCGAGGCAACTTTATGCAACGCGTCAACGACAGTGTCTGCGGTTTTTTTGTCCACAATACCCAAGCCTTCAGCCTGGATGACACCATCCTCCGCGACATCTCGAGTAGAGAGTTGAGCTAATTAATTGGTTAGAATGGACATGCTCTTTATTTCTGATGGATACACTTACCCAATGATCGGGTCATTGGGGTTGCGAGAGCCTCAGGAATCACATCTGCATCTTGCGTAGCTTGTCGAGGAAGAACTTCGACGATCGTGCTTCCGGAGTGTCCCACAAGTGGACCTAAGATAGCACCGGGGATATCAATGCCAAGGCCTTCAGTATTGATAGAGGCTTCTAGTGGTTGAGGGGATTCCTCCGGTGTCTCCGAACGCTTGGCCCATTGTGCTGTCAAAGGAGAATTTAGAGTGATGAATAAGCAAAACAGGAAGAGACTCACGGATAGATCTTCGGCTACCCGAACCAGAGCGTATAGCAGGTTCACGTCGACCAACTTTGTTGTGTCCATTGAAGAAGGCTTGATGTAGTGAACGAGGGGAATCAACTCGAGGGGAGTCCAAGGGGTGGGGTGAATTAACTCCTGGATTAGGTGAGTTGGGATTAGGAGAAGGAGGTGGGAGTGTTGGAGCGGAAAGTGTTGATCCAGAGAAAGCGAGGGAAGCAAGCACGATTCCTGTCGCGGACGGAATCTTCATGGTGTAGAAAGTTAAAGGGGTGTTAACTAGATGAGAATTAATTGAGCCCGTCAAGAGCAAAGTTTGAATAGTCCAAGAGCTTCGTCAAGAAACTGGACGGAGGGAGGCGAGCAACGAAGAGGAAATGGGGATTGAACAGCGACCCTGCAGAACTTATACAACTGGTCGAACTGGTCTAAAATGCCATTTCGACTGGGGACCAACTTCCCTGAGCTGAATTGTAGCAAAGACTAACGGTTTGGCAACTGTGTTGTAATCAAGTCTGAACATTTGATGTTACATGGTTCAAATTAATAGATCACAATAACAACCACGTAAGTCACATGATAGTAGATACGAGCATTGAGTCTCCGCTTTAACTCAAGTTTCGACCTTGACCACGTCCTGTCATTTACATCAAAACGGTTGCCCTTGGCTTGTTGATCTGAGATGGCTTCTCCGGATGCAGTTTGCTTCACTTTTGTAGCGGATGATACATCTGAGATCCCAACTACTCAGGAACTGAGAAACGCACTGCAAAAGGGTAGCGATGAGGTTAAAATCGACACCCTCAGGAGAATAATCCTTGCGACAGTCAATGGAAACCCTCAGGTGTGTGACTCGAATGTAGAGAATTGCCGAATGTTGACTGAATTCTCAATTAACTAAACGCAGCATGCCATGCTCATGCCCGTCATTCAATATTGCATGCCCTCCAAAAGCAAAACGCTCAAGAAGCTGCTACACTTCTATTGGGAAGTCTGTCCTAAATATGACGATAACGGAAAGCTTAAGCAGGAAATGATATTAGTTGTGTAAGTTAGACACAAACCATTCACATGGCAAGCTAAATCCATACCTTGAGTGAAGCAACGCGATTCGTAATGATCTTGTAAGCCTTCAATCCCAACTGGCCGACTACTCTCAGCTAATCCGATTTGATATACAGCAACATCCAAATGAATATATTCGTGGTGCTACGCTTCGGGCCTTACAAAAGCTCAAGGAAGCCGAGTTGCTCGAACCTTTAATACCGACGTGCAGGGCTTGTCTGGTAACGTCCTCGCGTTAAATAAAGCAACTCTGCTCTCTGTTTGACTGACTCGATGGTAGGAACATCGTCACTCTTATGTCAGGAAAAATGCAGTATTCGCAATATATTCGATATACAAGGACTTCGAAAATCTCATACCGGATGCACCAGAACTTATCCATACTTTCTTGGCCGCTGTAGGTTTGGTTGATTCTAACGTCATCTATCTCTAATAACCACGAAATATGATGTAGGAATCCGATATGACATGCAAACGGAATGCTTTCGTCTTTCTTGTAAATTGCGCAATGCCCAAGGCGGTGGAATATTTGCTATCCGTATACGACCAAATATCAAGCTTTGATGAACTCATGCAAATGACGATTATCGAACTGATACGCAAAGACTGCAAGAACGACTCTCCTCATCGAGTGAGTCACTCAATGGAATAATATGGACAAATTCTAATTCTACATGGCAACCACCAACAGCCAAAATATGTTCGATGCATATTTGAACTTCTCAATTCTTCCTCCCATTCCGTCAAATATGAAGCGGCGACCACCCTCACGGCTCTCACTTCCAACCCGGCTGCTGTCAAATGTAAGTATAGCCCCAGTGTTTCACGTTATATCTTTCAGGTTTTAAACATATTTGATAGCTGCCGCAAGCTCGTTTATAGAACTTGTGGTAAAGGAATCTGACAACAACGTGAAGCTGATTGTGTTAGATCGTCTGGAAACCTTGCGTTCCAAACATGAGCATGTCCTGGATCCCCTCGTCATGGACCTCTTACGCGTCTTAGCCGCACCAGATATGGAAGTCCGACGAAAATGTCTTAATATAGCGCTGCAGTTGGTGACGAGCAGAAATGTTGAGGAAGTGGTTGGCACCCTGAAGAAACAACTTCAAAAAACCCTTGAAGCGGACTTCGAGAAGGTATGAGATCGTATACGTTGTCATTCAAAGAGCGATTACTTATGAATCGTTTCAAAGAATCCTGAATATAGGCAATTGCTTATCCAATCCATTCACATATGTGCCATCAAGTTCTCGGAAGTAGCCGCTAATGTCGTACACGCTCTCATGGAATTCCTTGGTGACTCCAACAACCCGTCAGCTGTAGATGTTATTGCGTTTGTGCGGTTAGTATTAAGTGACCCATACTTGTATTCATAGATGGCTCATGATACCTCTTGACTCACAGGGAAGTTGTCGAGAAATTCCCTAATCTCCGTCAATCAATCACCGCTAAGTTGATGCAAACTTTCGGAGATATCAAGTCCGGAAAGGTTTTCCGAGGTGCTCTCTGGATAATTGGAGAGTACTGCTCCGAACCTCAAGGTTTGCAACCTCGTAATTATTCTACTGTTCGCAACTTATAGAACCTCTTGTAGATATCAATGAAGCCGTCCAAGCTGTACGCAAGGTGCTTGGGGAAATACCGATCCTGGCTTCTGAACAGGTGAGAAATTCACTTTAATATGTTGTACCTAGACTCAACTCTAACCCTGTTCATGGTAGCGCCTGCTCGATGCCGCTGGTGGTGATGAAGAAAAGGACAAAGAACTCGCTGCCGCGGGAAGTTCCGGAGCTCCTCGCGTACTCGCCGACGGAACATACGCAACAGAAAGTGCCTTTACTGGAGCCGCCGCTGCCGCTGCTAGATTGGAGGCCGTGAAGGCCGCCTCCAAGCCCCCCCTGCGAGGTAATCAAGCGTTCCTGAAGACCATAACTACATGCTGATATCGCGTTTCAGCTCTTATTCTGGGGGGCGACTTTTATACGGGCGCAGTTCTTGGTTCAACGTTAACTAAACTTGTGCTGAGATACTCACAGTTGTCAAAAGATGCAAAGAAAGTTAATTCCTTAAGGGCAGAGGTATGTCACAATATATATTAAAATCAAGTTCATCTCATGGCAACTTTATATAATCAGGCTATGCTCATCATGACATCTATCGTCCGTGTGGGACAATCGAAATTCGCGGCTGTTCCAATTGATGAGGACTCCCAAGAACGCATCATGAACTGCGTTCGCACCTTGGCTGAACTGCAGACGGAGCCTATCGTCAATGACATATTTTTAAAAGATACAAAGGCCGCATACACGAAAATGGTGGCGACCGAAGAGGTATGTAGCCAGTTGATTGATCTTCCGAAGACTTCTGGGTACAAATTTCCTTCTAGAAAAAGGCAGCTGAGAAGAAGGAGAAAGAAACCAAGGCTGTTGCTATTCAAGTGGACGATCTCCTGACATTTAGACAGTTCTCCAAGAAGGCCGCGACTGATGGCATTGAAGACGTAAGTAACGCAGAACACGGTCAATAGGCCTAAGCTCACATTTTGCAGTATGAGTTAGATGTCACTAAGGCTACTGGGGCAGGCGAGGTCACTGAAAGCATAATTTCGGATCTAAGTCGTGTAGTTCAACTCACTGGTGGGTTAACATTGGCAGTAGCTTCAATCACACAGATCAATTGATGACAAATGCTTCAGGCTTCTCTGATCCGGTCTATGCTGAGGCCCTCGTCAAGTTACACGGATTCGATATTCTTCTTGATGTGCTGATCGTTAATCAGACGGCAGATACTCTTCAAAACCTATGTATCGAGTTCGCGACGCTTGGTGACCTAAAGCTTGTAGAGAGGCCATCAACACATACACTTGGACCTCATGCATTCCACTCCATTAAAGCAACGATAAAGGTTTCGTCTACAGAGACTGGAGTCATATTTGGTAACATCATATGGGAGAAAGGAACGAGCGAGATATGCGTTGTACTGAGCGATATTCACATCGATATCATGGATTACATCAAACCAGCTCACTGTAACGAGGCTCAGGTACGCAACCGTATTCGGGTTTCATGGCGTCGTTTCATTCATTAAAATGTCACCACTTTGTTTTTATAGTTCCGAAGCATGTGGACCGAATTTGAGTGGGAGAACAGGGTGAACGTCAATACCACCATCACGTAAGTCGCACTGCATACATGACTTGGAAATCCTTTTGAATTGTGATTCGTCTTGCTTTCAGTGACCTCCGCATCTACCTGGCGCACATCATGAAATCTACGAACATGGCATGTTTGACCCCTGAGGCAGCTCTCTCGGGGGATTGCGACTTCTTATCAGCAAACATGTATGCGCGAAGTCTGTTTGGTGAAGATGCCTTGGCCAATCTGAGTATTGAGAAGATGGAAGACACTGGAACGATTCAGGGCCATGTTCGAATCCGAAGCAAAACGCAAGGCATCGCACTCTCGTTAGGTGACAAGATCACATTAGGTATGCTCCCGTCCCATATGCCTCCCAATACTACATAATAACATTTTGGTTGTAGCACAAAAGGAAGTCGCTGCAGCAGCTTGATCAGTAGCTCTTGAGTTGGATAGAACGACAATTACTTTCTGTTGTGTTCAATACACTTGGTAATAAAGCCCTGTACATAACGAACTACAACCTCCCCTTTGGTCATCTCACTTACCTGAAGCTTGCAATCTCTTAATGTTAAGTCGAAACAAATGTGACGCGTGGTGTACATACGTCATAGTGCAGGTAAATAAGCGGACAGTAAACAACAAATACGGCAAGGATGTACATATAGTTGAGCAGTACTAATATGAAGATCGCCTCAACGTCGTTTGGAAGATCGTCCCCCTTCCCGACCACCCTCACTGCTCGAATTCCGACGTTTGCGGCTGTAGCGAAGAGTCAGCAGAGATCTAGATGCCAAGGATGATTGCAACCCACCTGCTTCTTTCCCGACGATCCTTGTCCTTCTCACCGTCATCAGAATGCTTATCTCGTTCCCGTCGACTCTCCCTCCTGCTCTCCCTGTCCTTTTCTCTATCTCTATCACGGTCACGTTCTCTGTCTCTGTCCCTATCTCGATCCCTGTCCCTGTCCCTGTCTCGTTCTCGCCGACTTCCGCTCTCCTTGTCTTTACCTTCCTTCACGCTACCACTTTCTCTTTCAGCACTCCCTCGTCCACTAACGCTACCACCACCACCCGAACCACCACCTCCATAGTCCAAACCAGATTCAGCTCCTCCAGATTTCGAGTCGGCCGGATTATCGACACGATCCTTGTCCTTGTACCGCGTCTGATTGCGTGGTCCGGTCGGAACATTGGAGGGAAGTGGGGATACAGGTCTGACAGGTAGCGGGCCAGCTATACGCAAGTGATAAATATATTATTAGGCAATAGTCTCGATAATTTACGTACCTCCTCTCCCTCTGCCAGGGAACATTCCACCTCTTCCCGGGAATCCACCTCTTGCACCCGGAACACCACCTCGAGGCACGCCACCTCTGCCAAAGCCGCCTCGGATAGTTGCCGCTGCCGCTGCAGGGTTAGCCATGGCGTTGTCCACATTCGGTGTTCCACTGAACATTTGCTGCTGTGGTGCCGGTTCCTGCTAATTTCAAGTTACTATGTGGTACAAAATAATAATGCCACGGAAGTGAACTCACAACAGACCCAGCTGCGTGAGGCTGGACTTGCTGCATCTCATTCATCATACCGCCGCCTATTGACTCATTGTTTACCTGACCTTCGTCTCCTAGCGGTATACCTCCATTTTGCATCATGACTGACGGAGAGCCTTGAGGACCAGGATCCTGCATTCCAACCATATTGACACCTACACCAGGACCGCCAAGACCTGGACCTCCGGCAGGACCTCCTGGGCCCATAGGACCCATACCCATACCCATGTTGAAATGAGGATGACCATTCATTCCTCCTGGTCCAGGGCCCATACCATGCCCGACATGCGCGCCCATTCCGTTCGGTGGCATTCCCATCATCCCCATCATTGCTGCAGCTGCAGCGGGGTTGTTGAACATCATGCCTCCGTCAGGCATCATACCGGGTCCACCCACCATCCCAGCTCCAGGACCTGGCTGTGGTTGGGAAGGCATATTCATCTCCTGACCTAGATTAGGATTGCCAACACCGAAAATGGCTGCTTGTGCTATCATGGTTTGACGAAGCTCGTGCGGTATGTGTTGAATCTGATCCTCAGGTAAACCTGCAAGATTCTGGGTTCATACGTGAAGTCAATCACCTGGTCTAAGGGAAAAGCGACGCCTTACTTACCATGACAGCATCCTTCAACACTTTTGCATTTTCTCCCATTTCCTTACGTCGCACGCAATATGCCTCCCAGCTAATTTCGTCAAACCCATAATTAAACCAGTCGCTAATATCGCTGCCAGGCTTCCTCCAGCCCCTTTCAGCTAAATTGTCCATGTCGACTTCATATATGGATCGATTTTGATATGTACCTGGTATTGATGGATCGAGTTGAGGTGCGGTGGAGGATGCATGTGGAGCTGGAAGTGATAGCAATGATGGATCGGGTGCCTGTTGTGGGTGATGGGGTGCAGCAGAGTCGGGCGCGGATGAAGAGGGTTGAACAGGTTGAGATGGGGTAGCGCTTGAACTCGTAGACGGGTGTAAGTCTGCCGAAGGGCCTAATGCGTCATGAGTAGTTGGGATGCTTGATGGAGGCTTGGAAACGTTCCCTGGAGGTGGTTTCGGTAGTGTGCTCGGAGCCGGAGCTATTGGGACATTGCGGTCCCGGGGTACATATTCTGTTGTAAGGTGTACCGCTGAAGAAAAGTTGGTAATCAACACGCGATTTTGAAAAGTATAGCAATCAAGCGACGCACGTCTTTTGTAGTCTTCATTCACAGGAGTACCAGAAACTGCGACTGTAGAAGTAGTTCGAGGAGGAATCAGTGGTCTGATCACGCTTGTGCCGCCCACGGCTTGTCCTCTAAAGTCGACTGAACGCGGAACAGGCGCGGTGTCCATGACGATTTCGATATCCTGTATTCATCCACCAACATTGCGATAGATACAAAGAAGAAGAGGTATTCATTGATATCATTCTCTTCCTGCAAGTATAGTGCGTGCTGTCTAGACAATATGTACTTACGGACTCTTCGTCAGACTCCTCAACTGAACCTTCCACCGCTTCGTCTTCCTCAGCATCTGCCAAAGGCTCTCCATCCTCGTCATCGTACGCCTCTTCCTTTTGCCCTGAGTTTGGTTGTATAGTTATGCTTGTAGCCTCTTTGCTGCTGAGAGTGGCCACATTCTCTTTTGAAAGCTCCTGTGTATCGATATCTAGCTGCATGGCGACATCAGCGGAGCCATTTGGAGGTCTATTATGATCTCATTAGTATGAATCCAGAGTTGTAATAGATATGAGCATACTTTGACACCACTGATAGATCGTTTGAGCAGTCGAGGCAACCAAATTGATTGAGAATGAATCCACACGCAAGCACTGACGATCCTCTCACCTGGCTGTGGATCAGCTGATGTCTCCTCGCCATAGAGGAAAGCGTCATCGTCGTCTTCATCGTATTTCATTGGCATTTATACGACACTGCTGTCGTCGTTTGTTTCACTCCGCGTCGAATTTGGTGGTCGAAAACGGAATTTGCGTTGGACACGCTTTTTCTCACGCCCCAATACTTTCTTTCTCCCATCTCTCTTTCCGTCTCTTTTACAAAAAGGTATGTGATTGGTATATTGACTATAAGCTCTGAATAATCGTGCGACGTTGTTTCTTATAGGATTGATTTGCCATGTCCTCCACAGTCAACGTATGTCAACGGTCTCACTTGAAATTTCAAACTTTTCATGCTCATAAACAATACAACATCGACAGGTCGCTCGCTACACTGCGCTTGCAACGGGTATCTTTTATGGGATTGCCCACAGACGTACTCTTCAAGAGGCGGAGAACAATCACAAGATTGAAACTGCTATCCATCGAAGGGAGCATCTTATCCATGAAGCCCGTGAAGCCTGGAAGGCCAAGCAAGCGAGTAAGAAAGAGGGTGGAGGTGAGTAAATATCAACCAATAGTCATAAACGACTATTGTCTTGTCTTCGTTTGCCATGCCATTGAACACATGCGTGCTACTTTACAGTAATCACAAACCCAGAAGACCCCAACTTCGACCTCGAGAAGCTGATATCTTCATGGGAGGCCGAATCCAAATAATTTTTATACGTGCTTTCAGTATCTTCCCCCACTGCAACAATAGAACATATCTAGCTTTCCTCCGGAATCGTCCGCTCCATGTTGGGAAGAACATTTTGTCGAATTTCTAAATTCCAACATCAAACTACCCGTGTCTAATTCACCTACCCCCCATTACCACGCAATCCCTCAGCCAACGAATCTAGCTTGGTTCAATCATCCTGCTTTGGTAGCATCACAGTAAGAGCAGAATCTTCTCCAAACTGACGGATCCATCCCTTAATCCCTCCGCTCAGAATGAACACGCCAGACTTATCCAAACCCCTTCTTTCTAGTTCATCCGCATACCATCCAGCGGTTCTCGGTCCTCTGCCACCTTCACTGCAACTATTACAATGAAAGACGACTATCGGTATGTGAGATAAAATATGCCCGATGCTTTGAATTGTTGGATAGAAAGAGTGCGCAGGAAAGTTCACTGCGCCTTTGATGAAAGCGTCCTAGAAGCAGACAAATTAGATGAAAGATGAACAGCAAATATTCTGCAACTCGCAAATACCTCGAAATCCGCACGTCTCACGTCGACGATGACATAATCCTTCCCAGCCGTTAGGTTACGCACCATAGAAGCGAGATCTGCAGCAGTTGCATATGCCGGTGTTGAGCGAGGGGCGGGAAATACCGCATGCCAAGGTAACTGCACACAGGCTGGTACCTCTGTTACTGGGTATTTTGACGTCTCGTTGACAGTCGATGATAAAGAGATGACGGATGGAGCAGGCGAACTTGTCGCTGAGTTCCCATCGAGGTGATTGAGGCTGTGACCTCTTCGATGTAGAAATTTCATGCTTGGCATAGGTAAGCAATGGTCCTAGACCGGGTAACAGGAGAGAACGGCTTTTTAATGGTTTCACTATGTATCTAGAGGTGAGAGGCTTAAATACCGCGGGTCACCGTCTCCAGACGCTGAGATTTTCGTCGAGGTACTGAGAGATATACCAGAAAGCCTATAAAGATCTATATTACTACTTATCGTTGATACAAGACAAGGTATTCGACTTCCAGGCACCCCATCTCATGTTAGAATTTGCCTCAGATTCGCTCTATACCTTCCTGGATCGCATGAGAACATAATCATCTCCCACAGTTTGGCCTCGTCTCTGATATCGACCGCGGCAGGAAATAGCTTAAGTTTCTTCAATATGGATGTCGGCGGGAATACGGGAGTGGTATGGTGCTCGGAACGAGCGATTGAGGCACTTCTAAGAACAGATGCCGTTATATCGCGGGCAGTCTCTCTGGAACCAACCATCCTATGCCTGCAACCAATTATGCGGTCTGAACCGGTCGATGCAGATACTGGGGGGCGGGGTGTGATGCGGGGTGAGTCGGCTATAGTTATTAAGCTACCAAGCTGAGGACTGAGATGCTCACAGCGAAGTGCATGCAGCACCGTGCTCCTGTATACGCAAATAAGATGTATCTCACATAACGAGTGGGACTTTCCGTTAAGCATATTCTCCTTGAGATCAAAGTGCGTCAAAGTGCAACAAAGCATCGCCGCTGCCTGGATCCTCCTAGATGCACGTGATCAGTAGTACGTGTTTTCAAGTGCGCTCACCTAGGTCTGATCGGACGTTCACCATGTTGGTTACGACAGGGTCGTCTATTTACATCTGCAATGAATCATCACTGAAGTATGGATTAACCAGTATCCCAGACGGTACCGAGCTGGTTTACATCAATCCATTAAAATTCAACGAAGGGACTTCGGTACAACTAACTGACATGCTTTCATTCGCTTAATGCCGGGAGCTTATCAGTTAGCTCAGGATCATATCCAAACTCAGCAATCCATCCTTTGAGACCTCCTGTCAAAATCGAGACTCCAGAAGCATCCAATCCCCTTCGTTGCAGTTCATCCGCATACCATCCAGCTGTTCGAGGGCCTCTTCCCTTTTCAGTGCAACTATTGCAGTGAAAAATGACAATGGGAATGTGTGACAATAATGTTACAATGCCGTCTCTCGTTTGGTAGAACGAGTGTGCGGGAAGATTGATGGCTCCCCTGATGAACGCCCTCTGTAAGCAGTCTCCAGGTCAAGATGGTGGTCTCATGCTATCGAATATGTTGACTAACCTCGAAATCAGTTCGCCTTACATCTACTACGATGTAATCCTTTCCCTTTTCACGCTCTCGAACGATAGACGCTAGCTCAGTAGCTGAGATATACTTAGGTTTTGACGAGGGCGTTGGAAATATGGCGTGCCATGGCGCCTTTGAAGATTGGCCGGAGGGCTGAGTCAAGTCATGTTCTAGTGATGATGACATGGTGTTATGCTAATGAAACCTGAAAGGATAGCATACATAAAACGAGGAACGTTGATTCTTATCCAGCATCGGAGTTGA
>WSUA01000570.1:0-13996 GCA_019633455.1 Tulasnella sp. 419
AGGATTAGTTCGCTTGGATCGAGATCGCTACCTATCGACATAGTGAAGTAATGTCTCCTCGATAGTTTCCTTAGAAATGTCAATCTCTGACCATTCTCTCGATAGGCAGTATTGCCGTTTCGGTTCCATTATAGATGGCGCTTCGTAATTACAGCTCTACAAGGGATTTTCGGTTGGTCCAAACGGAGGCGTTGGGCGCACGAGAACAAGCAAAGTTTCACGCACTAGTCGGTTTCAAGATCCGACTATATCCGCCCGACGGTCCCAATCTGTTGGTCGAACTCGAACTCCCAAGTTTCAACGTCACGGATCATGGAGCCTTCACCACTGGCTGACATGGTACAAGAGTGTACTTCTCTCACAGAGTCCATTACCCAGTTATGCGGAAATATTTGGGGTACAAGAGCTGATGCAGACGAACTCGATAAGCCTAATTTCATCAAATTCAACTCAAAACCGAATGGTGCGCGCTTCAGCAACAGTTAGTGAGTGATCCTGATTGCGGTGGATATGCTCTTCACGCTAACTCGTAATAAGTAGTGTGACAATGGCATCCTCGAGTGCGCAAACGACACCAAATGCCCTTCGCCCATTCCATACCAGGATCACGGTGCCCAACGCCTTCCAAAGGATCCATACAACCTATCTTATTGGTGTACGTAATTAAACCACGATTTTCATTCCCAAAGCTGACTGGTGTATGGAAGAAATTCCGAGAAGCCACTGGAAATCGCAGGATCTATTAAAGCCACACTTCGATCGTCACATATCTTTGATATATCCACGCGCTTTGTAGCTCTGCAAGCGATCCAGCAAGCCTCCGCCTTTGAAACATGGACAACCGTTAAGGATGAGGAGGACCGCAAATTAAGGCGATCCATGAAGTTCAGGCCGACGACTGTTGATAACTTCCATATGTTACTAGCCTACGAGATAAAAACGGCCGATTCAGAAAAAAGGTTTATAGGTATCGTTGAATGAACCTTTGGTAAGGTCTTGGGTGTCACTGACTTGTTTCTTGGTCATAGACACCTGGCTCTTGTCAAGCAACTGTTCGAACTGCTAACGGACAAGCATATAACCAATTTCATTCTCTTTGAGGATATTCTCACCGCAGTTGTAATGGCATGGATAGTGATGATTGGGGGGGAGGAATACCAAGTAAGCTCGATTTTGGTCAATTCCCTGGCACGCTTTATATCTCATTGACCTTGATTCAGATGGTCATGAATAGTGAGAAACAAGAGAAATTGAACTCAGGCTTTCTGAAAGCATTGCGGCGAGACGTACTGGAGTATCACGTATCAATCCAAAACAACCAAAGAAAAAATGGGGACCTGCAATCGAGGTTCAGAAAAGTTAGTTCGTGTAGGTGTCAGATGGGCTTTTTCTGACCATCTCGCTTTGCGGGTCTACTACAAACTACTTCGAGAATTCGTGAAGAGGATCCATACCATTACCACTCCAGACACGAGATAATATTCGATGTTGAGGTAGGGGCGGATCAAACACCCTCATTGAGAGACCTCAAAGCAGGACTCGAATCATTAGCGGATCGATTGCCATTTTTGAACCAACCTTCGAGCCTATCTCCTGAAGCGGAATTCTCGGACTCAGCAAGTGGGTCCTCTCAAGACGAGAATAGCCCATCTTCCCCGTTTATCTGGCTAACGGGAACTTCTAAATCGTGGCGTAAGAAGAAGAAAGGGCTTAGGTATCCATCTTCCGGTTTAGATCCGATGTGGTTAGAAGCAAAAGGGCAATACCTCAACCAAATGGTTCCGTGAGATATAGCTATAATAGCTCGTCATGACTTGACTGGCAAGATCACCTTTGTCCAGAAATCCCCTGAAGGAACTTTCACCGAAGGGACAATGTGGGAAGGCTCCACGCTCCACGAAAATCCAGGTATGATTAGTCGGCTGCACAAAGGTATGAAAGATATGAATGGTTTAGTACTCAGGTTGCAGTGAAATCAACTCCGGTCATGCGAGACCCATCAATACGGCAAAAATATGGCTCGGTAAGCTGCCACAGTTGGCCCAGATCATCTGAGCTTTCACTAATTGCTACGTCTTACATCAGCTCTTCTTTCATTTAGTCTGGGCTTGGGTCGTATTCAATCATGAGAACGTGGTCCCAGCTCTGGGACTCACCCTTTCAAGCGATTTACCTTACGCAATTGTCTCTCCATGGTATTAATTTGGCAATGTCATGGATTATTTAAAAACACAGCAGGGCCCAATACCAGCGTACAGACGCATACGACTGGTAAATCACATTATGTTCACGGTGAACACGTTTGTATTGATATTTATCTATAGATCCAAGACATAGCGAAAGGACTGGAGTATCTGCATTATCGTGGACGAGTCCACAGCGATCTCCGAGGCGTAAGTGATGAGTATCATGCATAAATTGCGCTGTTCACATGTAATCTATTCTAGGAGACGGTTTTAGTGGGTGATGACGGCACCACTTCTCTCACCAATACAGCAACATCACGTTCTATGAGGCATATTCCTTGCGATGGACAAGCTTACATATTGTTATTTCAAAATCGATGTACATTTACTACCAAAAGCGACCAAATATAGTGAGGGTGTAGGGATACGAAACTGATCACTGAAGTAATGGTGAAAGACTTTGATTCCACTATCGAAGGATAGGAGCAATGTTGGATCTTGAATACGTCGGATGACTATTCAAAAGACAAGAAACTTGAAACGTAAAAGAAGACTTGAAAGCGTATTTTTAAGCAAGAACACCAGATATGCTGAGGTGAAGTGATGGATGCTCCCGCCCATACATGTCACGTGCCCGCACGCGTCGAGTTCCCAGTGCCAGATAACGTAAGGTAACGATTTCAACGGTCGCAGAGGCACGTACATTCCTTCAACGTGATGCAGAACAGGTTGGTACATGGCTTTATATCCTTGAGTGCCAAAAGAGCCTTCCAATTCAAAAGTTGCTCTTCATTTTCCAGTTGATAACATTGTTCAATCATCAACTTGCCGTAGCAAGAATACTTTTGTTGTAGTTTTTCTTCTAGAGTGTCGTCAAGAGGGAGGTCTGAACGAGAGATCAGTAGCTGAGAAGTATACACTCGTGTGAAGCAACGACTTACGGATCAACAATCCCGACTCGGCGGGAACCCCACCTACCAGGAAAATGGTAAAACTCTCTGGGTCACGGACATACTCCAGCCGCCAATCGACATCTTGATCATCCTTCTTACCACACTGGTTCATGATGGTTGATATCCGTACATTTGGTCGGCGGAATCGCCACTTCTGCCCAGTTGTGGTGAGACGATGACGGTTCTTGCTCCATGAGAAAAAATGTATATCATCGATATCGAGCCCCTCATCCGCGATCTGTTGCATAATGTGACTGATCATTTCTTTGGGATCGGCCTCTTGAAGGAATTGTAAGTGGTTATGGCGAGAATTGGTGACCATCGCTGTCAGATACGATCTTACCATAGGATTGTTCCACGTCCGTTCCAAAATAACGGACTTTGATTGTGGTTGGGGCCCGTGAGCGGAGCTCGCTTTCCTGAATTTCCGTTTGAGTAACTTCTCGACTTAGGAGATGCACCCACTCACCAGCGCTGTTGATCGCCCGGCAATTTGAGAGAGTATCTCTCGCTTCATGTCCGCCATTGTAGCCATATATAAAGCGGCCTGATTCTCGGTATTCGTGGTTAGTTGATTAATATCCTTTCGGATGTATGCACTAGCAGTTAGGAGGTAGTATGCACAGGAGGTCTATAAAGGTTCGAGTCATCAGGCAACCTGTGCGATCTCATGATAGCTTAGGGGACAAACATTGAAAGCACCTCTGCAATCAGCAACTTGCTGCAACGCCTCGTCCAATCGCTTTTCGATGCTGAGGTTATGAAGTATCATCTTCGGTTTCGAAGTCGATATTAGACCTTGAAGATCTCGAACCAGCTTTTCCAGCGTACTGGGTAAAGTTGGTCAGCATCGGAATAAACCGAAGCGCAGAACCCCATACTCTTTCAACTTCTCCGCATTCACCTCTAGCGACCTATCAGCGGGTATCACGTCCTGAATCTGGGCCATTTGACAGAGAAGAGCTCCAATAGCCTCTACAAGCTGGTCCCTCTTCTTCCTGAAACCGCCCGTCGCGTTATGGAGTATGCTCCGAACAGAACTGGCAGCCTGTGCGCAGCATAGTACCAATGGGATCGCACCCATGACCAGACTGGCGACATCCATTGCTTATAACACAGTGCGCTGCGTATGGTTGCTGGATCTTGAATTGAGAAGAGCAGTCTACCTATCATAGCAAGATCAGTAGATAACCATCAGACCCTAACGCATCTTCCAATAGAGAAAGATGACTATTGTCGGCTAACCACTAAGCAGCCAGCGTGTTGTTAATAAAATGAGGAAACGCGGGGATCCTTGGGCTATTATTGGCCGATGTTAGCACTTACTACATACTCAAGGTCAGGGATCCAATATCTTTTTTTTAGGTCGGAGTTGTCAAATCTGCAGGTACGCCCCACTGCCACCACACAAGAAACAAGAATCGATGTTCGTTCCCCAAAACCCGTGAGAACCACGGTAAATTGCCGTGGTTTGAGTCTCGCGTGCTTCAAACCACGCACATCTAGAAAACTATTACTATATGTGGCAATTCGGCGTTCCTGGATTACTGTATATTTTAATTGATTTAGGATGTATTTTGAAGGTTGAGATTCGAAACACGCCAGACTCCTATAACGGCAATTTACCGTGGTTCTCAAGGGTTTTTGTGCAACTCAACTTTCAGCTTTTGCGCTTCCACGTGACCACCTCGCATTTCCGGTCGCGTGGATTCTAGTATCTACGACCTAACTTCCTGGTCAAACTGTGATACTTTGGCATATATTTGTGATGAGAGAAATTATCCCAGTATTCTACATGAGAGAGACAGAGCTCCAGCCGCTTTGGCCTACCCTGGTTGGATTTTTGTTACTACTATTCCAATCCAGACCCCTACGACGTCCTTCGATCA
Source organism: Tulasnella sp. 419 (assembly GCA_019633455.1). NCBI lineage: Eukaryota > Fungi > Basidiomycota > Agaricomycetes > Cantharellales > Tulasnellaceae > Tulasnella > Tulasnella sp. 419. The sequence continues at coordinate 5,029 of WSUA01000570.1, forward strand.
AGAATGCTACACACTTTTCGTATCAACCCAGTTAATGACAGCACACCCGGGCCCTCCCTCACTTCATCAACACCAGCACTTCCTCGTGCATTTGGTTATGCGTATGACAAGATATTTGGATTTCCTTTGGAATAACCCTCAGGACAAGAATTTGCGAGGTGGCTCCGCAAAGAACAAGAATATATGATATAAGAAAACCTACTGAGCCGGCCCTAGGAAGGCCTGAACCAGCTTTTCTTTGGACCCGAACATATGTCTATTCACGAGAGGATAGCGGTGGTCGATCAGAATATCAGCAGAAACACCCAGACCGTGAAAGAAAGAAAGAAAATAAGAGAGTGAGTACTCATCTTGTTTCTGATACCGCTTGTTAACCTCTTGAATTAACTTTGAGAAGCACAAATAAGTCTCATTAGAACATAAGTGGAAACAAGAGACTCAACTGTTCCTGAGTTATAACCTCTCCGTCTTGGTCATCAGCGAATCAGGTTGACAGCGTTCTCCGTGTGACGTAGAGGAAATTAACAGAATGTTGTCCAAAAATCTAGCTGGTTGAAGAAACGAGCCAGGGCATTGACGCATTGACGCTCAACAGTGACATCCCAAGTGAGCTGATCCCATACGCAAAGGCCATCAGTGTTACCTCCCTCTCAATCTTTCATCCTTCACAGCGTTTTCTCCATTGGTGCATTTGAATTAATGCAACGCGAATAAATATGTGATAAACCAAAGCGCCTTTAGACCGCACATAATATGTATAGTAATTGCTCGCGTGTATAGTCAGGAAGGGAACGACTAAATAAGGAGGGTCTAGGTAAGTCATGAATAAATCAAAAACGTCGAATGAAAACTTACAGTAGCGATGACAAAGAAGATATCGTATGGTTGAGACCACTCGGAACCAACGAAGAGATTGATCGAGATGGTTTGGTTGTGCCAATAACTGTGATCCTAATTAGAGTCCGAGAATGAGACGCAGAGGGCCTAAAGGTACGTGATTGGTTTAGTAGAAAAAGAAATTGGAGGTATTGCATTAGCCTACTGGTTGCAGCTGCTTCTACAATGACTACCGTTCAACTTTGCGATGTTTTTTCTTCTGGGTGAGTTTTTGCAAGTAACTCTGAGCACATTCGGTTCTATCGCCTCGCCTGTCGACCTCACAAGTTCTGTCGTCATACTGACAACCTTCGAAAACCCAGGTTAAAGTTTAATAGGAGTGACTTGAAGAGGCGCCCTCCAGTGATCCCGCCTATCGCGCAGGGCAAAAGACATGATAAGGATGATATGAGTAAGCTGTTCGGTTGTTCAAAATACAATTATTGTCGGAGTTGTGATCGTGGCAAATCTTCAGGCACGCACCAACTCAGGAGGCTTCGACTATCAGCATATCGCTAGCATCAATACGTTGCTCTACATCTAATCCATCTAACGCGGTACGTGAAATCAACTCATACCTTGAAGCATTCGTCTGAGCACACAGATCTCATTCGATCAGAATCAATCAAAGTAAATCATACCATGCGGCGCTTGCTATCTTCCACAAGGACTTCTTCTCCAAGACCCTCGGCGTCTGGAAGCACTTCTGCGGTTGGATCGGTCGGCATCGCTCTTTTTGGTGGCACTCAGATTACCCTTACTCTGCTGGAGAAGCTAATGGATTCATTCCCGCTTCCCATGGTGAAGGGACTTGCAGGTGCGGGTGTCGAAGTCATTAAAATGATAAGGGTATGCACCATCCACCTTGAATTTTGCCCATTAACCGACTGTCTGATATAGGTGATTCAATCAAATAAGAAGGAATGTAACGAGTTGCAGAAGCGAAGCGCTTCACTCCTGGTCGTAGTTTTAGACTCGCTCAAGAGCAAGAAAGAAGAAGAATTACCCGATGAGCTCAAGCAAGGAATGGAACGCCTGACAAGGTGAGCGACTCTCAGTCAAATTATCGGTGGTTTCATTGCTGACCAGAATCAAAGTAACTTTCTCGAGGTTATCTCCGAACTCAAGGTTGTAGAAAAGAGGTCAAGCAAGGGCTCTGTTACGGAGCTAAGCCGGTCGATATTGTATCACCACGACAACGCCGAGGTCCTAAAAGGATGTATGGCAAAGCTCGACTGGGCAATGCAAGAGTTCCAGGTATAAGGCTTCCTAGTCGAATCTAACCGAAAGTCTGAAAGCCGATCTATTTCTCAGGTTAAAGCTAATATTGATTCAAGCTTAAAAGACCTGAAGCGCCATGAAGAGTTAGTTCATGGACAGGCACAACTACAGCAAGGCGTAGCGGAGTTGTTGCAGGGCCAGGCCAAGCTTCTAGACGCGACGAAAGACAAGGCAAGTAGTCATTCCTCGGCTTTGACTCCCAGCTAACCCTCGTACCAGGCCAATGACAATATGCTATCAGAGTATGTTCTTACTGTTCTTACTGCACCTGCTTCCAATCATCTGACCCAAGTGCAATCATACAGCCTCCCCTCGATCCAGCTGCCCGCCAATCCCCGAAGCTTCTTCGGCCGCCAAGACTTTGTCGAATCCGGGGTCCAGGTTCTAATGGGAACGCAAAATGCCCATCTAGCCATCCTTGGACCTGGTGGTATGGGAAAAACGTCCGCCGCGCTTAAGATCGTTCATGACTCCAGAGTCATTGATCGATTTGGGGAGTATATTATCTGGGTTCCATGTGAACAAGCCACCTCTATCCCTCTCCTATTCCAGCTTCTAGCGAGGTCTATCCATCTCTCTACATCAACATCTCCTGATCGGTTCAAAGAGATCATTAAGGCTTTACGCTCTATCCCCGCACTTGTCCTACTCTTAGATAACTTTGAGACGTTATGGGATATTCCGGGCAAGCAGTCTGATGTCGGTGACATACTTGCCTGCTTAGCCCAGATCCCTTCCGTCTCACTGATTCTTACAATGCGGGGCTCCTATAATCCTGCTTCCGAATCCGTCGATTGGGCTGAGCTTCCTCCCCTGACGAAGCTCGAGTTAAGTGCGGCACGTGAGGCCTTCCTCAAAATTTGTCCAAGCGCCTCCAATGATACACAACTTGACGCGCTCCTTGAAGAGCTTGACTGTGTACCGTTGGCAATTACACTGATGGCTCACATGACAAAGCGCAGGGAGACACCATCTGATCTCCTTTCCAGGTGGAGATCGGAGAGAATAAAGAGGCTGAGCAAGTTAGGCGGAGATCGCCGTAATAGCATAGACACATCCATCCAATTGTCGCTTGACAGTAACCTAGTGAAAGCCACGCCAGGGACAATGGAGCTCCTGAGTGTAATTGCTAAACTCCCAGCTGGCGCCAACACTGCACGTCTCCCTGAAATATGTCAATCTATCCCTAATTGGAGAGCTGCATTGAATGTCCTTGACGAGATTGCATTGACATATGGTTGGACAGACAAATCATGGGTTCATATCCTTTCTCCAATCCGATCATATATACAACTATACCATCCGCTGCAAGGAGTATTGCTGAAAGATCTCCAGCAAGCATACTGTGCACTTGCTGAGAAGGGCAGTGCGGTGCCGGGTGATTCAGAGTTTCTTAGCAATGTAAAAGAGATATCGGAGGAAGAAGCCAACATTGAAGCAGTTGTTATTGAAGCACTCAGTTTGTCTGATCAAGTGGGAGATATGGCATTGAACGCTTCTTTAAACTACTCCAGATATTGTTACTGGACTCATCCACAGACTACTGTGATCAGCCTGGCTGTAGCAGCTGCACAAACATCAAGCGCTCCACTACTACCTAAGTGTCTACAGTCACTGGGTGACATTCTCTACATGCTGTCCAAGTATGATGAGGCCACATCTGCATTTGAAGATGCCAGAGCCACATTTGTGAAGCTGGGAAATCAAATGGGAGCTGCCCAGTGTCTCCAGTCACTGGGTGACATTCTCCGCATGCAGTCCAAGTATGATGAGGCCAGGTCTGCATTTGAAGATGCCAGAGCCACATTTTTCAAACTGGGAGATCAAATCGGAGCTGCCCGGTGTCTTCACTCACTGGGTAACATTCTTCACATGCAGGACAAGTATGATGAGGCCAGGTCTGCTTTGGAAGATGCCAGAGCCACATTTTTCAAACTGGGAGATCAAATAGGAGCTGCCCAGTGTCTTCAGTCACTGGGTGACATTCTCTACATCCAGTCCAAGTATGACGAGGCCAGGTATGCATTTGAAGATGCCAGAGCCACATTTTTCAAACTGGGAGATCAAATAGGAGCTGCCCAGTGTCTTCAGTCACTGGGTGACATTCTCTACATCCAGTCCAAGTATGACGAGGCCAGGTCTGCATTTGAAGATGCCAGAGCCACATTTCTGAAACTGGGAGACCAAATCGGAGTTGCCCGGTGTCTTCACTCACTGGGTAACATTCTTCACATGCAGGGCAAGTATGACGAGGCCAGGTCTGCTTTTGAAGATGCCAGAGCCAATTTTTTGAAACTGGGACATCAAACGGAAGCTGCCCTGTTTCTTCAGTCACTGGATAACATTCTATCACAATCTGGATTGGGGCAGTACCCGAAATCCCTCAGCAATGCTCATTTAATGCAGGGACAATACGATGAAGCTATATCTACACTGGATGATGCTCAGGACACTAAATCATCCGCCGAATCAACATCGGAATCATCAGATGCAATGTGAGTTGTGATATTTTACTTCACCGTGATTCCTTAATCCACTGAAGTCGATCTACCAGAGGTACTTTACAAAGTCAGGAAGAAACTGCTATGTATATTGAGGAAATGGTGGAGTGTGTGCACGTCTTTGAACTGTCCGCTCTCTATATTGCTCAGCAGGGTGTACGTCGGGCATGTGCCTTTCGTGCTTGGTCATTGATCCTCGAAGAGCAAATGGAGCTAGGACTGAAACAAACCAGATCAACTCATGAGAAAATAGGTATTTGCAGGCAATTACTAGATTTTCAGATACAGACATCGGACCGCCAGAAAAGTCTTGATAGGTAAGTGACTTAGTCACTTGAGTAACTTGTTGAACAGCAAGGATCGATACCAAATACTCATTCATTGATATTATACCAGACATTTAAATATCGTGAAGCAGCTGTTTGAAGTGTTGACAGATTGCGAAATAACGAATGTTGTCTCCCCCGAGAATATCTCAACTGCAGTGATTATGTCTTGGGTTATAATCAATAGCGCAGAGGAGCTTGAAGTGAGTAGCATCACATTTCTTCCTTGGATATGAATATGAATAATTAACCAGTTGCACTGATGAACCAGCATATGGTTGATGATAAGAGACATGCAGCATTTTCGAAAGCGGTCCGACGCGATGCAATCCAATTCCTAAGACTGGAAGGCAATTATGGGCAGACAAATAGCGACCTGAAGGTGAAATTCAGCCATGTAAGTCAGTCTATCCAGTCTGTGTGCTCAACAGCTCATCTAACATCAGATATACGACACCTTACTGCAAGAATACGTGCGAAGAGTCAATACGTTGAACAGCAATGATGGAGTTATTGAAGCGCCCCCCCTGAGGAGATACTATACCCTCACAGAGCTTATCCGACTTGCTGCTGGGCATCTATCATTCCTGAAGGACATGGAAAACGACCTCGGGATGCTTTGGACTTGCTCGCCATCATCACCTCACCAGCGTATTACCAACGACTCCTCCTTCCCACGGTCATCACAACAGAAATTTTCTCACACAACAGGCTGCTCTGAGCTTCCGACTTCCTTTCAGCCGTTTGAGTCAACATCTTTGCAGCAGACTCAGAAGCCGGCATATGTGTCAAGCAGCGAGGCGCTTCATACACCAAGTACTGAGCAACGTACATGGACCGTTCGTGATTTTGTATCATGTCCATCGTCCGAGTCCCCAAAACCTGCGATCCAGAACTTTGAAGGTAAGCATACTTTCTCATCGCCACTCACTCGTATATACTCACAATATCGATTCGCAGAGCAAAACACAAGCGACGTCATAGATCCTCTGTGGTTAGAAGCAAAAAACTACTACGTCCAACAGCTACACCCATCTGATGTAGCTGTTATATCTCATCATGACTTGACGAAAAGAATCAGTATTGACACTAGTATTCACCGGGGGGATGCTACTCATCTATATAAAGGCACAATTCGAGAAGATGGCCCCGAAATCAAGGTATGACCCCCATTACGCAGTTAAATCAGGGGATATACCTAACAACAAATCAGGTAGCAACAAATCAGGTAGCGGTGAGGATTTTACAGGCCATGAGAAATCCGTCAACACGCACAACTTTTGGCAAGGTCAGTCTCGCAACTGTTATGCTCAAATATGGATCGAATTCAGGTTTATCATTGCTTCATGATCAGCGTTTCTTCCAAGACTTCCAGATTTGGATATCGCTACGACATCCGAATCTAGTCCCATTTCTCGGATTTACTACTCAGAGTGACCTGCCGTACGCCTTGGTCTCACCATGGTATAGAAATAGTAACATCGGCGATTACTTGAGGCATCTATGGCCAGGCAAGGTCCAGATTCGCACCCAATTAGTGCGTTATTCCCAAAGGTCTATGATTTCACTGAAATATGAGACACTACTGCTTTACAGATTCGTGACATAGCGGAAGGAATAGGCTATTTGCATGCAATCAAGATTGTCCATGGCGACATACAAATGGTAGGTAGTCATTGTAATTTTGGGCGTTTCTGAAGCTCGTTCTTGCATGTAGAATACCGTTTTGGTGGATGATAACGGTGTTGCTCGCGTGGCAGAGCCGGGGATATTGCACTTTGTGAAAGATATCAGCTCCTATGGGGGTACACCTCGAACCAATTTTCAAAATTATCGCTTTCTGGCGCCCGAACTCCTCGATGTAGATGACCCAACTATCAAGAGTGATATATGGGCCTTCGGATGTCTAGCAAGCCTGGTTCGTGATTTTTTGCAATTTAAGAAGTGAGCTAACTTTCCCCAAGATTCTCACTAGCAGGGTCCCGTATAATCCCTATGACAATCTATCTACAGTCAAACTGGCAATAATACAGGGAGAACTTCCATATTTGGAGGCTTCGCAGAAGAATCACTGCGACTATGCCACAAGTTCTTTGTGGGAAGTTATCTCAAGTTGCTGGAGTCTGAATCCGATGTCTCGTGATGACATGCCAGGCATACGGAATCGACTCCAAAGTATCAAGCCGATTGAACCTAATACGTCCGCCCAATCAAGTCGACACCATGACAATTCATCTACTCGTCAATGGCAGATTTTTTCCCAGTCGCGTTTTATGTCCTGGCATTGTGAAGACAACAACGTGGGGCTCAAATTATCAACACCGACGTGGAGATCAGTAATCACAGGTCGGGATCGTCCCCACATTATGTTGATTATTGCTAATTCTTTTGACAGTGGAGGGCAAAGAATACACCGGCGTATCTAGCACAAAATTTAAAGCCAAAGAGATTGCTGCTCATGCCGCTTTGGCAGCGTATGGGCAGGTATAGAAGAAGGAAGCAGGAATTCGGTCTTGTCACTTGAATCAATGCATGACCCCATGAGCCGCATTGGTAGGATGAGATATGGTCAAGAATTTTCTGTAATACGCGAGATATCGCAATTGCTAAGATGGTTATATATACGCAGTTTCTTCACCGTGGTGCTAAGATTGTGGGGTGAATGAGTAACACGGAAGCGGAAGCGGAACCCTCCGAGTCGTCATTCCAATTTGAATTGCTGAATATTATCGACATCGCAGGCGCAATGATGTCCGGCACACATTGGAAAGAGTGTATGAGGATTGACACTCACATAGAAGGACATGGTGTGGCGAGAAATCAGGGTTTGTTCTCACTTCGAATGGACATAGACAAAGGGAGTTGCACTCGACACCACAGCCGATCGAATTCCTTCCTATTGTGGAAATCGAACTTCACACCTCCCATTGTTTGACGTGCTGAACCCTGACCACGAGGATATTCTTAGTCACAACAAGGCTGTCGTCACTGTACAGGTCTAGAGTGGTTTGTTCGATGCATATAGTACTGGGTCGACACGCTTTCACCGGTGCCATTGTTCTCTCATTGCCTATCGCGTGGTGAGAAGGTTCGCTGCGCAATGAATGAACTCATTGAAAGCTAAATACTTCGAGACTATCAGAAGGAAGGGATCGTATCCGTTTGACAACCACCACGCTCTCATCTCTCTAGTGATCGTCTTCGACGGCGACGCCTGTGCTACAAATTTCTTGCAACGGAGTTGTGATAATAACGACGGTCCGCCGGACTGCCCGTTTATTTGCTGCGGCGGAGTTTAGCTTCCCTCAATCGTTCCGCCTTCCGCCTTCCGCCTGAGCACCAATCTACTTTTAACACCCGTCTTTGGCCTTTGGAGAGCGAAACACAAACCTCATTGACCTCATAACCACAGCTATCGTAGGCAAATATGTCTACCGTAGCTGCCAGCATTTCTCTTCCCAACACACCACCTCGTCTCCGTGAACGAATTGACTCTTCTTCCTCCTCTCGATCAACCTCACCTTGTTCTTCACCTCCTAAGTATACTACGCCACCAAGACCTCCTTCATCAATGAGACAGAATGCTGGACATCAAACATCGCGTTCCATTCCTCATTACCCAAGTCCGCTGAGCAAGCCACTGCCCAAAACCCCGCCAGCAAGCCCAGGTCTTCAACCATCCACCCCTTCTCGACCTCCATTGAAGAGATCCGCACAAACAACAATGGGCTTCCAACCATCACCTCCACGCGATCACCGAAAACGAATCGACTCAAATCCTCCAAGTAGTTTTCACCACAAATCGCGTATTCCACATGTGGATGCTGCAAATCCTAAAGACGAAGTCTTTATGTCGCCAGGTGCAACAGAAACAGCTCACTTCTGGGGGAAACTCATACATAAGAAACCAAGTATTCCGATGTTGCGTTCTCAGTCATCGCCTATCACCGCGACTATTCATGCTGTCGCGTCCATCAGTGAGGC